>SJYV01013006.1:878108-946836 GCA_006410875.1 Neotragus pygmaeus | reverse complement strand
AATATTTGAGAGAAGGCTGTGGCCAATTTTTCTTATACACATCACCCATTCTTACTAGTCACTTCTTTCTTGCCCTCACTGCCAGTTATATAATTGTACAATTGTTTTCATACTCAACTGATTTTTTTACTGAAGTCTACAAAACGACTTTAAGAATGTTAAAACATTAATAAATCACTTGAGACACTATAATAAACACATGGTGGTTCATTTGCGCAGTGAAATGGCAACCCACTCCAGAGAGTCCCAAAGAGTCTGATAGACTTAGTGACCAAACAAAAACAACAAATCTACTTGTTAGTATGTTTGAAAATTTACTTAATAAAAAGTTTAAAAGTTATTTTAAAGAGGCTGATTGGCTGTCCCTCAGAAAACTAAGGATAAAAAAAAAATCTTTCTATTAGATATAGAAATAACTTAAAAAACTTGTTCTTTTGTCCATTCCCCAGTATCAGTCTGAGTCCTTGATCATTTCATGCCTACAGTACTCCAATAGTTTCCTATCTGGACTCTGACTCACATTTCCCCCCATTATACTCTGTGGCCCACCCTGGTTACCAGTTCTTTTTTCTGAAAACCAGATTTGCTTATGCTATTCTTATACCCAAGAACTTTCAAATGGCTTCCTACTACCTATCCGTACGTCTGCAGGTTAGTTGCACATTAGTCTTTCTTATCATTTCTACCATTCCCCGGCTTCTCTCCAATATCTCTCATCAATTCTCAACTCTTCTTTCACACTATCTGGTTTTGTTCACATTGTTTTCTCTGCCTACAATCTTCTTCACTCTCCTCTCTCCTACTAATGCAAACTTCCTCATTTTTCATCACATCCCATTTGAATCCTTCTAGACTCTGCAATGTAGGATAACCCACTCTCGCCTCTGAACTCCTTACTATATTTTGTCAATATACCAATATAACACTTTCACAATACAATACGATTATCACTCAGATCGTGAGCTCCCTGAACACAAAGACTGTTTTACTGTAGCACAGGGCTGAGCACAATGAAGGCATTCGGATATGTCAATAGAGTTGGGCAAGTTTTTTTTCCTTCTATCTCCTTCCCACCAATCCTAATAATTACAGTTCAAAATGGTAGAGAAATGGACAAGAGCTTGGACTTTATCCAACTACACCATACACTGCCACCAGAACAGTAATTAGTTGTAAGTCACTGTCCTAATCACGAACAGGCAGTAATTTCTCCAACTCATCTTCCTGGTTTCTAGGCTTTCTAAAATTAAACTACATCCTACAAAGCCATGTCTTCTATTCTCCAAAAAGAACTAACTCTCTGTCTGATTCAATAAGGCTGATTTCTTAAATAATTTGACACCTATCAAATTCAAGTCCTTATTCCTTCAGAAGTAAATAAATCAGAATGGAACAATCATCTCCTCTCACATGATCAAAAGAAACTTCAAAATAATTTTTTGATAGACTGTATGTATAACTTATTCACTATGGCTACCTTCAATAAAAGACCAGACCCTAGCAGTTTCTTCTTATTCTTTGCTTTTAGAAGTTTACTGCAAGAAAACACAAAGTATACAAAAACTGGAAGTTTAAAAAGGCAGTTCTCATTTCTGTTGAAAGAAAATGAAAAGCACCATTGCCAACAAACTATTTCCTCATCAAGATAACTTCTCAACTATTCATTGCAATTGTAAAAGACAATATATTCAATGTCTAAATAAGTAGGTATCATCAAAAATAACTTGATGACCATTTAAAATAAGAGAGACATCAAACACTTTCAAAATATTTACAGCAGAACAAGAACCAAATACTTACCCAAAGTAGGATGTAAATTAAAATTAAATTCTCTATACAGAACTGTGTCCAGCAGAGCGGCTACATCTGCGGATATAGCACATGCATTGCATAAGGCAGTATTTTGGAGGACAGGGCTATAAGCCCCAAAAGGGACACAGAAAAGTTCCTGCCCATAAAAATTCACTGAGTGTATAGCTCAAACTAAAAGTCACTCCCTGTCACTGACATCCCAGTGTCACTCAACATAAGAACCAAGAATTAAGACTTAAGGTAAAGGAAGAAGTGTTTATAGTCAGGTTTTGAGAAAGTTTGTGGGATGCTGTGTATCACACAAGTATGAAAATATACTATTATTCTTTGGAATGATCATATGGAATAGAGAAGCAAAAAGTCAGACCTGATACCCAAGTGGTATCAACCTACAAGTTCCTCACTAACTTGCTCCTTTTAAATATTCACTTAAAAAATCAATGACTTTATCCTAATTTTGTTGAGTCTTTCTTGGTGACTCTCAAAGAATACCTAAGATTCTTGAGATACCTTCAACTGTAAGAGACATCACATCAATGATTTCAGTGTCACACAGATAATACAGGATATGCCATCTACCTTACCATTTTTTAACAGAAAATCAGGAAAAATAAGTCTCCAATTCTTATAAAAATTACAGCAGGATCTACAATGAGTGCTTAGCCTGTTGGCATGAACTTTTATACCCTACAAACATACACTTGACTCAAAATAAAATCACAACATACAGCAAGAATAGTTTTACTTTGCATTTGTTAGTATAATAGGCTATAATTCACATGCTTGCAAAAGTGGAGATAAAACAACAATCAGCAAATTTGTAAGTCACCAGGAAGCTGAAGATTTGGAAAAAAGGTAGCTATTTCCATTTTAATCTTGTCCCTCGAGTAGTGGTATGGGAGCAGACTCAAGAACAAAAAATGAGAGCAACCAAGGATAATTTACTAAAATTCACCTTAAAAAGATTGAATCTGCCATCTTGGATCTCTGCACCTGGTGTAACTTCCATAGTACAGTCTTCGGCCTAAGTTAAATAACATATTCCCCATTAAGATACCACATAATTTTTAATTGACAGGCCACATAAAGACAAACCAGCTGTGGCTAGTCTGCAACATGAAACTAAAAACATCAGATAATCATTAATATGAAACTCTGAAAGGGAAGGAGGGGAAAAAAAACAAACACGGTAAAATGGAATTTTTAAACTATCACATAGCATTTAACCACCTTTATAGGGAAAAACTGATGTATTTAGGGAATAAAATTGGGACAGTAGAAAAGGCTGGGGTATTCTGGAATATTTACTAATTACCGTAATTTTATTTGTAGTAGAGGTAACTGGTATAACTTCAAGCCCCATTCGTATCCTCTTCTGTTTTTCACAGTAAGCCTTCCAGGTATCTTCATTAAACCCGTAATTAAAATAATCAGAAAGATCAGCACCTAAAGATAAAACACACTTTCAGTGGACAAATGATTTCAATTCTATTTTTATGTAGTACATAAAATATAATAAACTGTAAAAATACAGAATTCTATTAAGTCTTATCACCTCTTCTAATTTTACCAATTCTCTCAATTAATACCATAAAGCAACAGAACTATACAAAGTTTTGACCAACATGATTTCCTCTAGAATTGGCATTATAATAAAAACAATGAGTCTACTTTTATATAATGCTAGGTCACCTGTAAGATTTAATAATATAAGTCATTATTACTTGTGTGCTTAAAAATTACATTTAAAAAATAATATTCTATGCTGAAAAAAACTTTTCTAATGATTGTTCATACTAACACTGAAAAAAACTTTGCTAATGATTATTTATACTAAAAATTTTTTCAAACTGATATAATCCACAATAATCTTACCAGGTTTACGCCATGGTTTATCTTCAAAAGAATCCAAATCTACCTCCAAGAGTGGAACTCCATTAATGCTTCCAGGTGCATCAAGATCTACTCCTTTCACTTTCGTTCCTACTTTAGAAAATTTCAAAACGGTAAAGGAACCATATTAGTGAGAGATACCACAGACAAACAGAAAACAATGACACCTTTTTACTACTGCTAATGCTAGCACTAATTGTGGCAAAGATCTCACACTAAGTAGTAACGTTTGCACACATAAAAAGTGAGGTCAAAGTTTATGGTGTAGTTATAAGATAAAACAGAGATTAGAGACTTCTTCTTTATAATAAGGGATTCCTGTACCAAGAAACTTCCGTTTTAAATCATTATCTTCATACATTCTATGAGCTAAGAAACATTTCTACCTTTTAAAAAAGCTGTAGAAAAAGGAAACAACAACAAAATCACACACATGACAGGAACCCTATGTGACCCACAGCCTAAAGGATTTACTAACTAGCCATTTACAGGGAAGTGCCCACTATATATAGTCAAAACTGTTCTTTTTAACTGAGTTGTAATAACTAACATCTATTCTTGACTTATTCAGATATATGCCTGATTTTCCTATTGATGCAACTACAAATATAAATTTACCGGTAGTTCCATAAACTCTTCCTCCTGTCTTGATGTTAAGATTTACAGGTGCTGTACCGTAACTCCTAAAAGCAAAATAATAAAAATTATCCTGAAATGCTGAAAATGAAAAATATTCAGTATGTACATATAGATTATATACCCACATATTAACTGGATAGACTGACACTAAACTCAAACATTTTAGAAAATGTTTTAAATTTTAAAAGTCTATCACTTGCTCAATAAAAGATAAAAACAAATTCTTTAAAAAGTATGATTAATTTTCCATCTTAAAAATCTACCTGTAAATAATTCAATATTCCACTGTTACAAACTAACCAGAAATTTGGCTGGAAAGCAAACAATAGTTTACATGCCTTGTTTTTACTTCCTCATCTCCTACTCATTCATCTGGACTTGCGAAAACTCACTGCTTCTTGCCCGCCTAAAAATGTTCATCTTTTGTCTCCAACATGTTAATTGTGACACCTAGGTTATTTGGCCTTAAAAAACTAAGGCTATATTCAATAAAATACTCAAATATTTGTATAAAGCTCTACTTCTATAAATGTAAGAAATGTAAGGTAGCCCAAACAAAACTGTTACTATCAAGGAGGACCATCCTTACCAACTTGAAAGGTTTCATCATCTCACTGACTAATTAATTCATCTAATAAATGCTTCTGTCCATGGCTTAGGGGTAAAGAACCTGCCTGCAATGCAGGAGAGCAGCAGGAGCCATGGGTTCCATTCCTGGGTCAGGAAGATTCCCTGGAGAAAGAAATGGCAACCCACTCCAGTACTCTTGCTTGGGAAATCCCATGGACAGGGAAACCTGACAGAGGAGTCAATGGGGTCGAAAGAGTCAGACACAACAATAAATGCTTGGGTACCAACAATGTATCACATATAGTTCTAAGCTAAGGACAGAGAATGAGGAACTGGACAAATATGGTTCCTGTCTCTTAATACTTACATTTCAACAATCAAGTTCAGCACAGCAAAACCACTCTGAGGTATCTATATAAGATATACAAAAGTCCCAGCTATTTGAAAGTCAAAGTACAAAAACCAAGGTCTGTCTCCAAATGGTCCTCTTTCAGAACTGCTAAAGGATAAATCAAAACAGTATTTATGGCTTACCATAGTTCATTACATGAAGTTCTTTACTTCCCACCCAGCTACTTTCCCTTCCCCACAGTGCCTTTTTACATGTTACTTTTCTTTTTTAACGCCACCAAGCCTTTGCATTCATTGTGAGTAAAGAAGCTTAGTTGTCTGGAAAACTGTATTCAAGTAAATCTGACACCAATCAATAGCTGCCCCGCCACCATGAGATGTCAGGCTTCTTTAGGGGCTAGATCCTATGTACCTGGATGTCTAAAGGAACTTCAAATTAAATGTACCAAGAAATTTTATTTTAACCTGCTCCTCCCACCTTACCAATATGTGGTAATACACTGCCAAGTATACAATGAACTAATCTAGAAACCTCCAAATCATTGAGTCCTTTATCTATCTTTACATCTATAACCAACCGTTACGCATATTATTTCCATTTATTCTTTACTCATATATTTCAAATTATTTCGTCTATCCCTATCTTACTGCTGCTGGCTTAGTTTTATCATCCCATGTGGATGATTACTTCAAATCTATTAACTAATTTCTGTCTAGCACATCTCAACTACTTCTGCTAGTTTCATTTCAAATGTGACCAACCTAATAACCTTTAAAGGTTCCGTGATGCATGGCAAAAATGCACTAACTTTCCTCTTCTGTGCTTTAAAGAAGCAACCTTTCTAATCTACCTTATTCTCCAGCATTCTGGTTCCTCCAAGTCATGCTTCCACTACATAAGTAGCTTCCTCTGCCAAAACCATCAGTCCATTTCCTTCTGTCTCAAAAATTATTGAAATAAATTCAAATACTACCTCCTCTAGAATTTTCTCTTTAACACATGTAGACTTTTAGCAACCATCCTCTCAAAACTTTTAAATCACTGTACATGTTTCTAGCTAAGCACTTACACTGCTTAGCTAGAAAGTATTTGCTCACATGTCTGTCTTCCTCACTACTTTTGATAAACAAGAATAGTTTATATTCCCATCATCAATTAACAGAATGCCAGACAAGCTGTCCTTAAAAAGTATTTAATGAATGAGCAGATGAATTTCAAAGACATAGCTGAGAAGTCACTCTTCTTCAGTTCAGTTCAGTCACTCAGTCGTGTCCGACTCTTTGCGACCCCATGAATCGCAGCACGCCAGGCCTCCCTGTTCATCACCATCTCTTGGAGTTCACTCAGACTCACGTCCATCGAATCTGTGATGCCATCCAGCCACCTCATCCTCGGTCGTCCCCTTCTCCTCCTGCCCCCAATCCCTCCCAGCATCAGAGTCTTTTCCAATGAGTCAACTCTTCGCATGAGGTGGCCAAAGAACTGGCGTTTCTCTTCTATACAAGGTAAATTATTCCTACCCTAAGATTTGCTTTTCTTCCTACCTTACTTATAGATACAATAAACTCAGTGACAAAAAGTATGTTACCTACAACAACTCTAGTTTTTACTTTCTAGCAGCTCACAATAAACCAATTTAGCACTGTTCCTTAAAGACAATTTGCTCTTTAAATTTGCTTCTGAAAACACTGCACAAAGTAAGTATTCATCAAATTTTCTCCTTGGCTTTCTTTCAGTTTTCAATGGCTATATCTTGAGATATCAAGGTTAAAAAAGCTTTATACTCTCCAGAAAGATCTGTAACTTAGTTTGAAATGCATTAAAAAATACAAAAGAAAAGATGGACCGTTGAGTGGGTGGAGGCATGGAGGTAGGTAGTAGATAGACAGGTGATACAACACACACAGCAAAACATAAATTATATAATCCAGCTGATGAGTAAACGGGTGTCCACATCAATTCTTTAAACTTCTTTGAATGTTTGAAAATTTTCATGGTCAAATGTTGACGGAAGAAAAAAGTTCAAAGACAACTGTGTTTTTTAACATGCAGTCTATTTACTAAATAAACATCTACTAAATACCATATGTAGGACAATGTAAGAAATAGGAAAATTCAAAAACCATGGTTTCTACTCAAAGATTTCAGAGTCTAACTGTGATAAACGTGCAAACATAATTACAACTGTTAGTCACTCAGCTGTGTCCAACTCTTTGTGACCCCATGGACTGCAGCCTGCCAGCAGGACTGTAGCTCCTCCTATCTATGGGATTCTCCAGTCAAGAATACTGGAGGGGGTAGACATTCCTTTCTCCAGGGGATGTTCCCAACCCAGGGAGTGAACCCAGGTCATCTCCTGCACTGTAGGTAGATTCTTTACTATCTGAGCCACCAGGGAAGCCCAGATGACAGAGGCCTATTACCATAGGGCTTACTAACATCACAAGCTCAACACTAATCATTTACTTTAAGTGGGGATGAGGAGAACATCAAGCATTACCCTAATATGAATCATTTAAATCCTGCCCCCCCAAAAGTTGCTAGGGTCTTAAAATTCCACAAGCAGTCATTATTATAATGCAAAACTGATTATGACTACTGAATTACCTTTAAGCTTCCTGAAATAACTGCAAAAAATTTCTCTACTAGATAAAATATTCAAAAGTATTTATGTATATATTGTTCCATTTCAGATAAGACTGCCTAATAAATGATAGTGCAATTAATGACAAGTTTGTTTCCAATGTACTAGTACAACAGTATACATCCAAATTGAAAAGCACAGAAAAATGTCAACTCTTATTCTACCACCACAACAAAATCACAATCCGAACTTTATTCCTCAGCAGTCCATTCACTTGATCCAGCTTTACAGACTATAAACCCTGAGACAACATATTGGCATAAACAGCCCTCAGGATTATTAACCACTTGAAAAATACACTATAAAAAGCAAAAAGAAGTACTTTGGTTATTGTTTTTATTGAACAAAAAAATTAAAGAACCTAAACTCAGGTCTGGAAAAGTAATTAAATGTTAAAAAAAATATAGATGCAAACAATTTAAGGTTTTCTAATTCTAATTAAAGAATCTGTGGCACTCAATTAATTTGTAAAAACACTTCAATTTCAAGAATAAAAAACTGCTACTTCCACACAAGTTTACCTAACTTTCTATTTAAGAAAAAAAATTTCATTCTGAACTCCCTTTACCGCATGAGATGTAACTAGATGCACGCATGCATGCCAAGTCGCTTCAGTTGTGTCTTGACTCTTTGTGACCCTATGGACCACAGCCCTCCAGGCTCCCCTTTCCATGGGATTCTCCAGGCAAGAAAACTTGACTGGGTTCCCCTGCCCTCCTCCAGGGGATCTTCCCGACCCAGAGATCAAACCCGTGTCTCTTATGTCTCCTGCACTGGAAGGTGGGTTCTTTACCACTAGTGCCACCTGGGAAGCCCTATAACTGACATATCATACTGTATTAACTTCAGGTTCACAACAGAATGATTTGATATACATATAAATTGTCAAAATGATTACAGTAAGTTTAGTTAACATCCATCACCACAGATAGTTACAAATATTTTTTTTCCTTGTAACAAGAACATGTACCTACTGTCTTAGTAATTTATCAGATGAAATTTTACTAAGAATTCATATCATGATCAGATGGAAAATTGTAAAAACAATGGCATCAATCACTAATTGTCTAATACAGGCACAATGCCTTTGATTTAAGCACATACAATTGTTATTTATAGCTCACCCATACTGTGGTGCTCCCGTTTTAATGTCTCCTATAGTGACGTGAACATCGTCCTCATCATCATCACTGTCGCTATCACTATCATCTTCAGTCTCAGTCACTTTCTACACCAAAAAAACCACCACAAAATGCACTCATTAATCCATTTTAACATTTGATCTGAAATGTGTAACTGAAAAGGTAACCATTTTGCATCTTTTGAGTTCCTTCTAAAGGAAAAAGTTATAGTGCTGCTGCCTATTTCAACTAACAACTCTGATGTTTTACATGACAAAAGGATAATAATGTTAAGTAAAACTTTTTTTCATCTTTGTCTTTTTGTGAATAACACCGTATGTATTTTTCCTATTAAGAACTACTCCTCTTAAAAATAACATCTAAGGCAACATACTATAATATCTAAAAGATACACTTAAAAAAATTTGAGGAATTCTTAACAGAAAGAACATGAAGGTAAAAGGAAAACACTTTTTAAGGGTCACAGCGTCATGGTTAAAATCATCAAACAGTTAAAAAAAAGTTCACTTACTCCTGACAATCATTTACACACAGTAGAGGCCCTGCATGCAAATGACTGAGGGAATACTTCGTTTCTATGAGTAAAAGTTGGGCCATACACAAAGGTTTTATTTTGGCTCTAAAAGGCTGTTTTGTGCTTAGTCACCTAAGAGTAAAATTAAAAACTAGAACTTGTAGGCTAAATAGTTTTTTGTATACAAGTTCGAGCTTGCAAAATTTCTTTTTTACAGGATTAAAACATGTTAAAACATTCCTAAGACCAATCATTTGTTCACCTGCAAAACATCACTTTTAACAGGCATGAGGTCAGACTATCACACACACACACACACACATATATAAATAAAATATAGATATATCTGCTAAAAAAATTGACAAACTTGGTGCAAGACTCAATGTTTGCTTTGAAAAAAAAACTAGGCTATTATTATTAATAATAAATTGCTATTTTATTAAAGCAATAAACATTAAGCCTTTGTAAATGTTCCATTTCATCTAGAGCTTCCTCCCACTAATTCTCATGCAAAATACTGCAAGTAATGCTAAATTTTGGGTTTTTTCCTATGTGAACGGGAAACTACCAATAAAAGATTTTGAACAGAGAAGTAACCAGATCTCAAAGCCTTGTGTTACCGGTTTAGGTACGCCATTTTCAGGAGTTTCGTCTTCAATTCCAGATGGAGGATTGGCACTACAAGCAACAAAAACAAGCACACGCTTTGTATTACTTTTCTGAAGTAAGGATGGAGCATTGTAGTATTTTTAAGCTATGTCTGATAGTTTCTTGAAATTACTGTTTCTGTTGGATAAGAAGGAAGATGGTAAAAACTGCCTGTCTTACTTTGCTAGTCCTAATGCCAAAACAAAACATGTACATTCAACACTGGAAGTAAAAGGGAATTGTACCCACAGTTCGTTAATGATGCCAAATTTGCAGTTTGATGATGGGATACAATTTGAGTTTTTTACATTTTTAAAAATATGTATCATAATTAATCTTATTTACCCTAAAACTACCTTGAACACTGAGGTACTATAGGAACTGCCAAGGACTATGTAACAGTTTCCTCTTTACTTCCTCATTTTATAGTTTCATCTTATTGGATATATGTCTTTTGTGAAATAAAAAACAAATTTTAAGATTTTTTAAAAATTAATATTCATTTAAGACTGCCTTTCAGTTTAGCAGTGAGAAGCTCCAGATCTAATTTTCTCACATGACAAAAATACTTTTTTAAGGCTAGTTATTAATTTGAATTTGCCCTGTTATAACAAAATTGCTATATAATAATAAATACTCTTATTCTCACGAGACTCAGCATATGGCCATTATCCATGAAGTCAAATTTCCAGTACTATAGTGCAATTGGTTCTTACAATTATAATTTTTATAGTGGAAATTAACCATTAACCTCATTTTATAGGTAAATAAACTCAACTACAAGGCAACTCACAATTATTTAGGTAAAGCATTTCTAGGAAAAATGTCCAGATGTTGATACAGTTCAGAGCTCTTTTCACTGAATTCCTGCTAATCTCTTCTAAACTTCACTTTTTGTCAGTTTCTACAGGAATCAATTTAATCTCGAGTGTTTTTTCTTTCGTAATACAATTTCCAAATAAAGCAAAATGAAGAGCAAACCCTGAAAATTTATCTGGTAAACTTCTGTTGTTCTACACTGGCCCAAGGGGAAAAACATCCAACCATGACTATTCAGCACATTTCTCAGAAACCAGCTGGGCTTGTTCTTTTATGTCACACAACAGTGTATTTAACCAAGACCTGGATCAGTGAAACATGACGATTAGCGATAGCACGATGCAGTGGTTAATGGGTCAGTCACTTTTTTAGTCACAAGAATCTGGGGAAAACTAATAGCAAGAGCTCAGCTCATTTAGGGCAATGTAATGTGTACCACTCTGAATACCAGAACACAGGTTTGGCAGGGCGCTCGTGCCCAACAGACTTAAGTTTTTATTCTCCATCACCATTAAAACGCTAGAAGTGTGGTAAAATTATAAGCTTTTTCTAGAAAAATAAAAATTTAAAAACAGATCTTTTCCTTTAGATGAAATAAACAGCTTTCCAAATAAAGTGCTAATAAGGAACATGAAGACATTTTGACAGTGACGAGGGAGAGGGCTTCCTCTCCAATCAATTTAATCAGGCTGTGTACTGAGGAAGTAAGATATCAGAAAATAAGCTTCAAGAATTGTAGCCAAGAACTGTTCACAAAATCGTGTTATTAATTTCTGGACCAACTGAAAAACAGGATAGGAAGTAATATTACTTTCATCACTATACACTACACAAATCCTAACTTTATGATTACCTGAGATCAGGGTTAGTAGCTGGTTTGGATATATCCATTTCAAAATTAAATAACAAGATTTCAGATGGTACAGTACTGAGCTAAAAAAAAAAAAAACCATCCAAAATAGGGGTATTTTTAAGCGAAGAATAAGTTCAACACCCCCTGAGCTGTTTCCATTTCTCACTTTTTCCTTCATTCACTTTTTAAAAAAGAGCAGCAGAGATACAATTCATATACCATACAATCTACTCATTGAAGCATACAACCGAAGATTGTAAAGTATGAAGACAGAATACTGTATCTATCTAATTACAGTACATTTCCATCATCCCAAAAAGAAATCTTACAGGTATGTAGTTGGTCTCCATTTTTTCCTACCCCAGTAACTACTAACTACTTTCTGTCTCTTTGGATTTACCTATTGTGTACACTTAATATAATTAGAAACGCAATACATGGTCCTTTGTGACTGGCTTCTTTCACTAAGCGTAATGTTTTCAACGTTCACCTGTGTTCTAACATATCAGTACTTCATTTCTCTTCACTGTCAAACAGTATTTCAACTTATGAATATATCACTTTTCTAAATCTGTTCATTCATCATCTAATGGACACTTGGGTTACTTTCATATTTGGCTATTATGAACAATGCTGCTACGAACATTCACATAAAACTTTTTGTGATGTGTTTTAATTTCTCTAAAGAATGTATCTAGGAGTAGAATTCCTGGATCATGTATATATGGCGGCTCTACGTTTTAACCTTTAGAGAAGCTATTAGACAGTTTTCCATAGTAGTTGCACCATTTTACAATTCCACCATCAGAATTACAATTTCTCTGTATTTTCAGGAGCACCTGTTACTACCTGTCTTGATTACAACTATCCTAGAGTCAGACACGATTGAGCCACTTCACTTTGACTTTTCATTTGCATTGGAGAAGGAAATGGCAACCCACTCCAGTGTTCTTGCCTGGAGAATCCCAGGGATGGGGGAGCCTGGTAGGCTGCTATCTATGGGGTCGCACAGAGTCGGACACGACTGAAGCGACTTAGCAGCAGCAGCAGCAGTGGGTGTGAAGTGGCATTTCCTCCTCTTTTTAATCCCAAGTATTCTTTAAAAGTCCTTTTTGCAATCATGCCTCCCCCATTATAAGACACTAAGGAATTTGGTCAGAGTAATGTCAGCCTGTAAATATGTNACAGAGTCGGACACGACTGAAGCGACTTAGCAGCAGCAGCAGCAGTGGGTGTGGTGGCATTTCCTCCTCTTTTTAATCCCAAGTATTCTTTAAAAGTCCTTTTTGCAATCATGCCTCCCCCATTATAAGACACTAAGGAATTTGGTCAGAGTAATGTCAGCCTGTAAATATGTTCGATAAATGACACTCACACCTTTCTAATATCTAACAAACACTTTCAATCTTATAACAAATTCATTCATTCCACGTTTAATTTTAAATTTGAAATATGTTAAGTTGTAAAAGTAGTTACCCAAATAACTCTTTATTTTTAAAAAATTTAAAACTTTTTTCCTTAGTAATGTAATGGTTAATACCATATACTCCACTACTAAGGTCACTTAAGGTTATGAAGTTATTTAATATGAAAAATATTCAAACCCTTACCTCAAAACCTTTTTGTCCCCTAGGCTATTAGCAAACAGAATTGGTTTAAGAGTACATCCTGAAATAGTAATAAACTATAAAGGACTCAGTCTCTTCCAATCTCAATCAAGCAATGATTATAACCAAATAATGTTGACAGTCTGTTGACAGGACCACTGTACCACACAACCTTTGTTAAATATCAACAAGAAATTTCACTAACCTGGCATTTTCTTCTTCTGGCCTTTCAACTTCATTTTCATCTACCAAAAAAAATACATACATACATAAATAAAATTAACAAACAAATCACTCTTAAAGAAACCATTATGAAAATCTGAAGTGATCATCACAAGCACTAACCTAGGTCCTTTGCCAAATCAGTGTGCACATGCACGTCCCATGGGCCTATAAGCACATCCAAAGTTAGATCACCTTAGAATGACTTAACAAGATTATGTTTTTAATGAAAAATAAAATTTTAAAAATAAACTTTCAAGTAGTAAAGATTTCTAGGTCTTTGTAAAAGAAACCCTACACAGTTAACATTTCAGAGTACTAACTAATGCTAAATCTGGCACCAAAGGTAATGTATTTTACAAGTTTATCAGAATCAACATTTGTCAAAGTCACATCAAGGAGCAGCAAGGTGGCCAAACATGCACTTTTTACTAGACTATTCTAAACACAATCGAGAATATGCCTTTTAGGCAAGAAACAAACATTAACTTTCAAACTTAGCACAAACAGACAAAAAGGGACTGTGATTTCATGGAAGTTAAAAAATGTCAAACAACTCTTCTTTCAACGGGAAAGTAAAAGATGCAGTAAATTCATTTTGTGAAAAAGATAGATACACGAGATGTTACTGAAAACCATAAGCCTTAGGGACATGAGGTACTCTTATGTGGGTTAAAGCGCAGTCTCTTAAAAAAGAAAAATTTCACCTTAATACAGGAGACATTCGGGGTTTTCTTTATGGGCCATAATGTATTCCATCTCTTTCTCTCACTCTTTTTAATTAATTACTTTTAAAGCACGACTTTCAGACAAGGAGGTACCCTTGCAGGTGCATTCCACACAAACTGACCATCAAGAAACAAGACGTTAGTTTTACAGCATCAACTTTATTTAGCTATTACAGAATGACTGTTTGTGGGACAAGAAGGGCATCCTACAGTCAAAGGGCAACAAGAAACACGCCAACAAAGCTCAGAATCGATACAAGAAACAAGTGAAAGAGTGAGGCCATGCAGGTATGACCTCAATCAAACCCCTTACAAATATACAGTGGAAATGACAANTTGCATGTCAAGAGGAGTCGCTCTCCACAGGAGTGTCCAGGGGAACCCCGGGGTTCATGCCACCTTTTCCATGAGATCCCCAGATGTCTCTGTCCGCTCCAAAGGTACCTCGTGGCCCTGTGCCGCTTCGACTGTAACCCCGAGGATTGGCTCCCACCATGGTGCCACGTGTTTCAACCTTGTGGGGAATCGTCGAGGGGAAGCCCCAGACCCTGTGTCACTTCAACAGGAAGCCTACCCTGGGGCTACAGCTGGGGAGGAAAGCAGACGTGCACGTCTCCAATTGAGATGAGACCTGACTCTTCTGGAGAGCATGCAGAGGAAGGTCACGATCCATGTCAGCAGTGGAGAGGAATCCTCAGTGTCTAGACGAGGACTAAGAGCCAACACCGAATACCAAGGGCTCCCCAGAGGCCCCTGGGAACTCGCGTGGAGACTGTCCTTTCTGGAGGGCACAGGGGCGGGTCCCTGGGGTCCCTGGCGTAACCAAAGAGGAACTTACCACAACTCGAGAAAAACCAGGAGGATCTCCTCTCCAGGGGAGATAAGGCGCTTGTCCTCTGTGGCATCTTGTGGGAAGTCACCCCATCCCTCATGACCCTCGAAGGGTTCCTTCACACCCTTGCAGCGACTCAAGAATATCCCGACATACACGTCTCCACTGGAGAGGAACACCGAGGGTCCCGCCACAACTCAACAGGAGCCCCGTGTACCCCTGCTCCACTCAAGATGAGGGATCCTTTCCCTGCTTCATCGGGGAAGGATTCCCGATGGTCCCGTCACTTCTCAAGAGGAGGCACTCTCCACAGGAGTGTCCAAGGGAACAGCACAGTTCACACCACCTGTTCTACGAGACCCCCAGATGTCTCTGTCCACTCCAGAGGAACCTGGTGGCCCTGTGCCGCCTCTACCCTAACTGCGATTATTGGCCCCCACCACGGTGGCACGTGTTTCAACCCCGTGGGAAAGCCTCGAGGGTAAGCCCCAGACCCTTGTGTCACCTCGACTGGAAGCCTGAACCTGCGGCTACAGCTCGGGAGGAAAGCGGATGTGCACATCTCCACTCGAGACGAGACCTGTCTCCCATAGGGAACCTCCAGCTGAACCCCACAGTCCACGTCAGCAGTGGAGAGGAATCTTCAGGCTCCAGAGGAGGGCTTAGGAGCCGGCCCCATGTGCCACGGAATCCCCAGAGGCCCCTGGTAACTTTCGTGGAGCCTTGCCTTTTTGGAGGGCACAGGCCGATTCCCTGGGGTTACCGTCGTAACTCGAGAGGAACTTGCCACAACACGAGAAAAACCAGGAGGATCTCCCNGGCAAAGTAATGTCTCTGCTTTTCAATATGCTATCTAGGTTGGTCATAACTTTCCTTCCAAAGAATAAGCGTTTTTTAATTTCAGGCTGCAATCACCATCTGCAGTGATTTTGGAGCCCCCCAAAATAAAGTCTGACACTGTTTCCACTGTTTCCCCATCTATTTCCCATGAAGTGATGGGAACAGATGCCATGACCTTTGTTTTCTGAATATTGGGCTTTCAGCCATGATCTTGTTTAGGCCCCCTAATTAACGGGATGTGACATTGATTTGTTTAGTTGTTAAGTCATGTCCCAGTCTTTTGTGACCCCATGGACTGTAGCCCACCAACCAAGCTCCTCTGTCCATAGCATTTTCCAGGCAAGAATACTGAAGTGGGTTGCCATTCCCTTCTACAGGGGATCTTCCCCACCCAGGGATCAAGCCCAGGTCTCTTGCACTACAGGCAGATTCTTTACCACTGAGCCACCAGATAGGAAAATGAATTATTATTCTGGGGCTCATTCAGGAGACATGTGCAAAAGATCACCTGGGGAATCAGAATCCACTTAGAGCAACCTGGCTTTGAAAGGTATAAGGAGTCATTTCTCCATTTTCCTATTCAGGGAAAATCTGTTCAAATAACTTCGAAGGGCATTGGCTAGAGGCCAGGTGTCTAACACTGTGGGAGGGATCTTGGTGAGTGTTTCTAGGGAGTGGGAACGTACTGCTTTAAAGCTTGGTTAGGTTCACTCCTGGTATGGATTTGAATTGCCAACTGCTTGTTCATGATATGGTTTCAGTTCTACTAGATTCTCTTTATCTGTTTGCATATATGTCTCTCTATCTATCATCTTCCATTTATCAACCATCCATCTATGCCTAATATATATTTTTAGAAGAAACAAAAAATAGAGTAATATACAAGTTGATATATCAAATATGTATTCCCGTGTGCTGAGTGGAGAAAAAAAAANTGTCTTCTCTCCAAAAGGGCATCTTCTTATGTGTCATTCTAATTCCTGGTGTTGTGCCTAGTACTAAGGAGATCTTAGCCTCTGCTGACACTAATGAAATAAAGATTTTACATTCTGCTTGAGAGTTTCATTACGCGATCACTCACAGTCCTGTCTATTTATCTATTTACCATTCAGTGAGTCTGTAACAACCTCTGATAGTTTCATGAGAGGCCAACTGCCATTTGCTGAGGAGACTCTTTCTCCTTTCAGCTGCCTGAAATGAGCTTTTCTTTCAAGGCATTAGTTAAACTGAAGAACTGATAAATAATCAATGTATCAGAATCACCTTCATGGTGGAGGTAGCATTTGAGCTAAGCTTTGAAAATAAAGATTTTCACAAGCAGAGAAGCCCATAAATCACTAATAACTACTCTTTAAAATACCTCTTCCTTTCATGCTGGCAAACTGAGTTTTTGCCTGGATATACTTCCTTGGTTAAAGGTATCTTTGTCTCCTACCAGGGGAGACTTGAAAATAGGTAGCTTAAAGATGTTTTATAAAATTATGCCTTTATCAAAATTATAACATCAAAATTATTCCCTCAGTGGCTTCCCTTCTTCTCTAGATCCAGGAATGTTGCTCAGAGATCTGTCCATCACCCTCATTGTCTTTTGTCTTCTTTATGCACAAGCAATCTCAAGCACATCCATTTGCTAATGACTCCCAAGGTACTAGACGTCTCTCCTGCAATCCATAATCATAATCCAACTGTTTACCATGATACGTGTTTCCACCTGAATGTCCCATGGTACCTTTAAAACAACAAGCCCCTATACCCAATAGAAAGGCTATTATCAAAACAATAACAATAACAGAAATAACAAATGCTAGCAGGTATGTGGAGAAATTAGAATGTTTTTACACTTTTGGTGGGGATGTAAAATGGTATCCAGCAGCTGTGGAAACAGAGGGTCCTTGAAAAAGGTAAAGAGAGAATTATTGTATGATTCAGCAATTCTACTTCTGGGTATATATCCACAAGAATGGAAGGCAGAATTTTAAAGAAATATTTGTATACGCACATTCCTAGTAGGATTATTCACAAATGCCAAAACATGGAAGCAATCCAAATGTCTATTGAGGTGAATGAATGAACAAAATACAGTATACACAATGGTGTATGCAGGGGGCTATTCAGTCAGTTCAGTTGCTCAGTTGTGTCCAACTCTTTGTGACCTCATGGACTGCAGCATGCCAGGCTTCCCTGTCTATCACCAACTCCCAGATCAAACTCTTGTCCATCAAGTCAGTGAGGCCATCCAACTATCTCATCCTCTGTTGTCCCCTTCTCCTCCCACCTTCAATCTTTCCCAGCATCAGGGTCTTTGCCAATGAGTCAGTTCTCCACATCAGGTGGCCAAAGTATTGGAGTTTCAGCTTCAACATCAGTCTTTCCAATGAATATTCAGGACTGATTTCCTTTAGGATTGACAGGTTTGATCTCCTTGCAGTCCAACGGACTCTCAAGAGTCTTCTCCAACACCACAGTTCAAAAGCCTCAATTCTTTGGCACTCAGCTTTCTTTATAGTCCAACTCTCACATCCATACATGACTACTGAAAAAAACCATAGCTTTGACTAGATGGACCTTTGTTGGCAAAGTAGTGTCTCTGCTTTTTAATGTGCAATCTAGGTTGGTCATAGCTTTTCTTCCAAGGAGCAAGCATCTCTTAATTTAATGGTTGCAGTCACCATCTGCAGTGATTTTTGGAACCCAAGAAAATAAAGTCTCTCATTGTTTCCCCATCTATTAGTATGAACAGTGTGAAAAGACAGGGGGATATTATTCAGCCTTTAAAAAAAAGGAAATTCAGGCACATGTTATAACATGGAGAAATTTTAAGGATATTACTAAGTAAAATAAGTCAGTCACAAAAAGATAAATATTATATAATTCAATTTATATAAGGGACCTAGAATAGTCAACTCATAGAAACAGAAAGTAGAATGGTGGTTGCTGGGGTTGGGGGGGCTAGAGAATTGTTAATAGAGTTTCAGTTTCAGCAGACAAAAACGTTCTGAATATTGGTTGGAAAACTGTGAAAATACTGAGTTCAGTTCAGTTCATTTCAGTCGCTCAGTCATGTCTGACTCTTTGTGACCCCATGAATCGCAGCACGCCAGGCCTCCCTGTTCATCACCATTTCCCAGAGTTCACTCAGACTCACGTTCAATATACTCAAATTCAGGATATTTATTCTCCAATCTGCTTTTCCACATCTCAGTTACTGCCACTTACTAGTCACCCAAATAGAAAGCTGGCCATTAATCTGTGATTTTCCCTCTGCCTCTTCCTTTGTCAATCTAGTTACCTGAATTGTGTCTCTATCTTCTTAACATCTTTTCATAAATTCAAGGCTATCTACTCTCTTTATTAGTAGTATTCTTATGTACTGTTTTCCATAGGTATTGCTGTTACTTTTTTCTAGCTGCACTTCCTGCCCTAAATCTTACTCCATTCAAACTATTTTCCATTGAGAATATTTTTCCTCTAAACTGAATATCTGAATAAATGTTTTTGCTCCTAAAAATACATTCACATCCTCCATATTGGTGGGTTCCACATCCATGGACTCAACCAACTTTGGATAGAAAATATTTGAAAAGAAAATCAGAAAGTTTCAAAAATCAAAACCTGTACTTGCTGCGTACCAGCAGCTCTTTACTTAGCTTGTACATCATATTCACAAACATTTACATAGCACTTACCTTGTATTAGACATTTCAAGTAACCTAAACCTGATTTAAAGTGCACAGTGCGTAGGTTGTATGCAAATATTACAGCATTTTATATAACAGATGAGCATATGGTATTTTGTTATTCGTAAGATGTCAGGGCAGGGGCTGTACTGGAACCAAACTTCCAGCATAGGGTTACCAAGGGAAGATTGTACTTTAATAGCTCCCCATTGACTCTACTATTTAGAATAAGGAAATAAGACTTACTCTAATATAGTCCATTCTTTTCTATATCCTAGCTCCTATTTCTTCATGGGCCTCTCTTTAAAGAAGACACTCAAGCCACAGTAAACCATTTGTAGCTCCAAAAAACATATGGTAAGGTTCATAATTCTGTACCTTTGTTTATGCTTCACTCTTTGCTTGGGCTGCCAGGAATCCCCTTCCTCATCCTGTACACCTGGTTAACACCTGGTTTTCTTTGAAGACAAATAAAAACTTACGTCCTGTATGAAACTTCTTTTGACCACTTCCCTTTTTCCTTTGGTTAGAATTTATTTTTCCCACTTTATAGATAAAACTTAAAAAAAAAATGCTTCTGTAATGTTTTATTGCATTTGCTTGCTTTACTTGTGTGTGTTAGGGAAATTAAAAGCGTTGTTCAGGCTTCAGAAAGTAGAACAAGCCTCTGATCAACTTTCAACCTGCCTGCACCCTGCTTGGACTATGAGCCTGCCTGCAAGCACACCAACCGTTACCAGCAAGTCAAGCAGCACCTTAGATAAGAAAGGGAGTGGGTCTTAGAATTTCTTGAGCCCCTGGGGGCTTAACTAGCACCTGCAACTGATGATGATATTAGTTTACAGCCTGGGATTATAAATGGGAGCCTGCCTCCAACCCCCAAACTGCAATCTGAAGTCTCATCCATGGAGTAGACGCACCACCCAGGACCCTTTTCCCAAATGGGACTCCAGATTGCTGTTACTCAGGACTTCCCAGTGCTATTCAAGTCGGGATGTAGGTTTTGACCCAACTCGGTATGTAGGTTTTGACCCAACTTGGTGATGTTTATGCCATTACTCTCTCTGTTGTTTCTACTTCTTTTCTTTTAATGATTGTATATTGAAATTAAGTTAAATATTAACTCTGAAATATTAAAAATTGTTTATTTTGTGTTTAATAAGTGGTTTCTTTTGTTAATGAATCCTTTGCACCTAAAACGAAAGTAAAATTTTCGCCAAAACAGTGTGAGTTCTTTTACTTCAGGTTATTTTGAAGGCAAGGCTGTGGATCGCTTCTATCTATATCTTCAGTGCCCAACACAGTGTATGGAATATTGTACATATGCACTAAAAGTTGGGTGAATATATTATTTATTACAATGATATGAATACATTTCATATCAACAAACATTTATTCAACATTTATTTAATACCTGTTGTTTTCTAGTGCTGGGGAAGCCAAGGTTCTAGTGCCCCATCTAGTAGAACAGATATGTTAAGGAAAACAAGTATGTTAAAATTTACTCCATGATATGGCAAGTACTTAGCAGAGGTGTATATTTTTCATGGATCATGTAATATACCTCATTAACTACTGTTTTGGAGCCTCGCTCAGTGATCACAATAAGTGCTTAATAAATAGTGATTGAACAAACTGAACCTATGATGCAATCCGGGCTCAATCTGTTGACTTCGTTGTGCAGGCATTTAATATTCCAAGCTTGGAATGGCTGGAGAGAAACCGAAAAATTGTGAAGGTTTTTGGTGCCATTATAATGCGTTGGCTGGATCTGTAGGCAATTGGAGTAGGAGAGGTTTTAAGCAGAAAATTGGCTGAACAAGCTTAGTTTACTAGGAAGAGAAGTGAATCAAAAAGTGAAGAGGTGGAAAACTGGGAAACGATAAGAGAGGGGTAAGGTGTCGTCACTCAGTCGTGCCCAACTTTTTGTGACCCCATGGACTGTAGCCTACCAGGCAAGAGTACTGGAGTGGGGTGCCATTTCCTTCTCCAGGGGATCTTCCCGACCCAGGGATCAAACCCGGGTCTTCTGCATTGCAAGCAGATGCTTTACCCTGTAAGCCACCAGGGAAGCCCTAAGAGAGGGGTGGTCACTGCTATTGTCCAGTTGAGTGAAGACGGTGAATTAAGGCAATGAGAACAAAAATGGATGAGGAGAAAGGACTGGATTCTCAAATTTTGAAGCAGGTCAAGATTTAGTGCCAATGAGAGGAGGGAAGGGAGATAGAGAAAGTGAAAGCGAAACTGGTATGTGTATTAGAGGTATCAAATGCATGGGATAGTAATCTGTAAACAACAAAATCTCACAGTAGTTGGTTGTTTTTAATCTCTGGCCGCTCTTAATTTGGGCCAAGTGGCTGTACGTTTAAAGACATGTGTTCAGATCCATGAAAAACATCATATTTCAAATTAGGTTTTATCACTCCTCAGATTTCTCAAGGAGCAGCGAAAGATAATCTGAGCAGAGAGGGAGAGGAGGAAAAAATCCCTCAGCTATTTCTTCAGCTCCTTCCCACTTCCACGAACCTACCGTGGCACCCTGGAGGCTCGGAGCCCCGCCCATTTCGTCTCAGCCCTAAACAATTCTTCCGGATTTCCTCACTAACCAATCACAGTCCGTGGCGTCATTACCTTGCGCCACACTGGACAAGTCAGAGGCCGCCTCACGTGTACTGTGTTGACTGTCAATGTCTCTTGAAGCCCAGTTCCCGGAAGCTGTGAGTTCTGCGAGAAGTTCCTGCACTCGGTACCCCGAGCCTGCGAATTCCCAGCAATGAACACTCCGGGCGTGCTGTCCTTTACCCAGCAAGCCTGGGAGCAGGTGCTGGCCAAAGCGAAACGGGCCGTGGTCTACCTGGACGCCGCCTGCGCGGAGAGCCTGCACTGGGGCTGCGGGTCCTCGAGGCTGATGGAGGCGGTGGGGAGCCCTGCGTGTTACCTGCGCGAGTTCGAGCCCGCCGCAGTTGGTGGCGGAGCCGAGCAGCCCAAGGCAGTGTTTGTGTTGAGCTCCCTGCTGAAAGGCCGGATCGTGGAGACCCTGCGGGACATCGTCTGCCGAAGTCACTTCCAGTACTGTGTGGTGGTCACGGCTGTGAACCACGCAGTCCATCTTACGGCTAATCATGTGCCGGCGGCGGCAGCAGCCGAGTTGGAAGGGCAGCAGCCAGTGTTCGAGCAACTGGAGGAGAAGCTGTGTGAGTGGATGGGCAACATGAACTACACAGCTGAGGTGCTGCACATACCACTGTTACTCGCCCCTGTGGCTCCCCACCTTGCCCTGACTCCAGCTTTTGCTTCCCTTTTCCCACTGTTACCCCAGGATGTGCATATCCTCAACAGTGCCCGACCTGACCGAAGGAGGCTGGGAAGCCTGGCTGAGGTGGATGCCTCTGCCCTGACCCCTGAGCTGCTGCTGCAGATTAGGTGCCTGGTGTCAGGGCTCAGTTCCCTGTGTGAGCATCTAGGCGTACGAGAGGAGTGCTTTGCTGTAGGTTCCCTCAGTCGGATCATCGCTGCAGATCTGGCCAATTTTGCTCCTGCCAAGAATAGGAGGAAGACTGCCACAGGCAGGGCATCCGTAGTCTTTGTGGACAGAACGCTGGATCTCACAGGTAAGTGGCAGTTGCTGTGGGGGGCTTCATAACCACTCTCCAAAGTGATTCAACCTATAAGTAATTTACCTCTTTCTGTGTGTCCCCGGTAGCTCGGACGGTAAAGAATCCTCCTGCAGTGCTGGAGACACGAAATGTGGGTTTGATCCCTGAGTCGGGAAGATCCCCTGGAAAAGGAAATGGCTACCCACTCCAATATTCTTGTCTGGAGAATCCCTGGAGAGGAGCCTGGCAGGCTACAGTCCATGGGGTCCCAAAGAGTTAGACATGANGTTGGAGAACTATTAACAGATGACCAAATTGAGGGAAGCTGTCCAACAAAACATGAAAATAACTGAAATACTACAGACAGTTGACTTTCAAGTTTGAAAGGGGCATTGTTCAAAGGGAGCAAATGGAAAAGTTTCTTTGGGTAGATTCAAGGCAACAAACAGGTAAGAGAGAAAGAAAAATCAATCTACTTGGTCCAGGGCTTATGAGGAACCGTGAAAGTATTATTTTCAATAGCATGCTGAGAGAATATGCAATGTGATGACAGAACAATGAGAGTGAACCTCTGGAAAGTTTTTTGAGATATTTCCCAAGTACTTTTAAAATGATAAGGACTCTGTTTCCTTCCTGAAGAATTAATTTGAAAAGCACCAGGTGGGGCTCAGCCAGGTAGTGTCTATGCATCAAGGAAAGGACTCCCAGGCCCAGGTAAGGGAGCTCAAGTTAGGTGAGATCTTCTGAGTGGGAGAGGTCACCTGCCTGGGGTAGCAGGTGACAGCAGGAATGCCTTGGTGGGAGAGGGGGTCAAGGGAAGCCAGAATGGGTGGCATAACGGTGTCCCTGGGGCCCAGCATATTTACCTCTCTACTGGGGCCTGGAAAGAAGTTTGAAACCTATTGACTTTGGCAGAGTGTAGCCAAGAAAGTTTCACTGATCTACATAAAATTATGACAATGCTCTCCTTCAGAAAGGATCAAATTATTGCTGGCTGATAGAGGGAAGATTTTGGAGGAGAGAATTCTGATTGGAACAAATTTGTTGCTATAGTCCTAATAACTTATAAATTAAAGTCTATTTAATGGATGCGTTTGTGGTAATCATCCAAACTATCTTCCAAATAATCAGCTTTATTGGTTCATTTATGTCAAAGATGTTTCAAGATAGTGTTGCAATTTCATATTGATAATTCTTAGGACTGATTTTTAGCTGGTATACAGCTGTATTGTCAGACTTGTTTTTTAAAGACTGAAATACGTCTGTGCGTATGTATTCAGTCACTTCATTCTTGGCGAATCCATAGACTGTAGCCCGCCAGGCCGTTCTGTCTGTAAGATTCTCCAGGCAAGAATACTGGAGCGGGTTACTNCTGTATTGTCAGACTTGTTTTTTAAAGACTGAAATACGTCTGTGCGTATGTATTCAGTCACTTCATTCTTGGCGAATCCATAGACTGTAGCCCGCCAGGCCGTTCTGTCTGTAAGATTCTCCAGGCAAGAATACTGGAGCGGGTTACTGTGCCCTCCTCCAGGGAATCTTCTCAGCCCAGGAACTGAACCCATGTCTCTTGGATCTCCTGCAGTGGCAGGTCGATTCTTTACCATTGAACCAACTGGGAAACCCAAATATGTTTGTACTAGTAAGTAAAGAGAAATCCTTTACTTGGTGAGACCACAACTCAATACTGTCGCTTGGTATAGGCAAGTGATAGGGCCTAAGAAAGTGGGGATGCTGAGGGTACTGAGGCCGCATAAGGAATTCATGCTGGTGATGATGACTGTAGAGAAGCAACACGGGTCCTTTGCTCCACAGTGGCCCAAAACTGGCTGGAGTTGTAAGGTAAGCGCAGTTGGTGGCATTACTTTTGGTCCAGGTGCTTTCCAACCTTGATCTAGGCTCTGACATCCAGGAACTACCCAATCACCATGCTTAGTTTTTTTTTTTTTTTTCCCAATTGATCTGTCCTGGCTGCAGCAAGCATAGGGAGCTGGGGAGCTCATGACTTGTTACTAAGAGTTTGTTGTGAACTTCCCTATTCGTCCAGTTGCTGGGATTCTGAGTTCCTAGTGCAGGATTTGATCTCTGGTCAAGGAAGTGGATCCCACAAGCCACCTGGGGCAGCCAAATAAATAAAAAATAAATATTACCAAAAAGAGAGTTTGTTGTGACAAGAATTTTGATGTAGTTTCTTACATCAAATTGCAGCTTAGATTGGGGCATTGCTTAGCTAAGGATAGCTGCAGCATGTAGAAGATTGCACCAACAATTTCTAAAAATCAAAAGGTAACTGGAAATCATCAGAATGATTTGAATCTGATATGAATTTCAATTTATTTTTTTTGATTTTTTTTGAATTTCAATTTAAATTACATATGACAGCAATTTTCATATAGTGACCAAAAGAAAATCCATTTTCAGTTGTTGGTTTAAATGCTAATTTAAATACATAGTGTATTAAAATGTTATTTGTTGCTGAATATTTTGGGTGCTATTCTTGACACTTTACCATTAGAAGATATATATGTGTATGTATATATTCTTCTTAGATGTAAAATTGATGCTACCCAAAATAACACAAATAACCTCCAATAGTTCATAAATACTCCACAGTGTTAATGTCATGCTTAGAAATATAGAGAAGCTTCTGATCTTTTTGTCATCATCTTTGCTGAAAGTAATATCACTTTGTCTAATAGTTGCTTTATTTTTTTTCAGTAAACAGTTATTGAGTGCCTGCTATATGCCAGGTGTTGTTCAGGCCTAGCGGAACACTGGTGAACAAGATAGACACATTCCTTGAGCCCCTGAAGCAGTCGATATGCTCTCAGGGCTGAAAAATAGAGTAAGTTTGTTGTAATTGTTTGAGAAGTTATTGTAGTTGTTTGGGAAGACCCCCAGTGTCTGTTGCTGTGATTTTGGTGTACCTTTACCACATCTAGATCACACAGAAGCTTGTCTGCAGTAACTTCAGACATGTTTGCATAGGGGATTTCAAGACAAACTTCTATGGACCGTTCTGGCTTCTCATTTTGTTTCAAGGGACAATTAAAACAGTAGACATGATTTATGAATATCAGAGAGATTGAGTCTGTTGGTTTTTTTTTTTTCCTAAGATTTTCTGGCTGTTCAGATGGGCTAGAGTGCTTTGTTGATTATTTACAGGTTCAAGATTAAAAAAATAAGAGGGAGCAGTAACTCTGGGAATTAAATTTCCTTTCTTGGTTCAATTCTTTTGAATTTTAGTTTCATGTAAACTTTTAAATTAAATCCACCCAGTTAAAGATTAACTCCCAATCCAATCAGTGGTTCTTAATCCTTGGATTAGGATGTATTGGTTCATTCAAGATGTGGTTGTATATTAAAGATGTGGTTGTGTATGTTTTATTAAAGTCTTAAAATTTGAGACTATTCATAATTGCTAACCTTTGGGATCATACTACTTTTCTCAGCACTGTACATACATGTTGTTATTCAGTTGCTAAGTTGTGTCCGACTCTTTGGGCCCCCATAGACTGCAGCGTGCCAGGCTTCCCTGTCCTTCCCTATTTCTCAGAGTTTGCTCAAACTCATGTCCATTGAGTCAGTGATGCCATCCAACCATCTCATCCTCTGTTGCCCCCTTCTCCTCAATCTTTCTCAGCTTTGGAGTCTTATCTAGGGAGGCCCATCAGGTGGCCAAAGCATTGGAGGTTTAGTTTTAGCATCTGTCTTTCCAGTGAGTATTCAGGGTTGATTTCCTTTAGAATTGACTGGTTTGATCTCCTTGCTGTACAAGGGATGAATTCATTTAATTTTTATGACAAGTCTTCTATAACTATCCCCATTTTACAGATGAGGAAACAGAGACATGGAAGAGTTAAGGAACTCACCGAAGATCACACAGCTAGTAAGTGGAAGAGTTGGGGTTTGAACCTTGGCAACTTGCTCCAGAGCCTGTGCTCATAATCTCTCTCACATGAAAGGCTATTCTTGTCCTTGTCCTGGATAGTAGAGATGAAGTTGATGTGGGTTCTAGAAGCTAGCAGCCTCAGAGACTCAGCACAGTTGTTGGACTCTGGTGCTGCTTTAGTGTTCAGAAAAGTTACTTATTCTTTCCCCCTACATCTGGTTTTCCACAAAATATAAAATAACCAATGAATATCTTTATTTTGAAGAGGGAAATGGCAACCCACTCCAGTATTCTTGCCTGGAGAATACCTTGAACAGAGCAGCCTGGCGGGCTACCGTCCATGGAATCACAAAAGTTGGACACGACTTAGTGACTAAACCACCACCACCATCTTTATTTTAGGGTTCAGAGGATATTGTTTAAAATCAGCATAGGTAATGAGAACAATTGAGAAGCCATGTAAGGCTCCGACTAGGTTGCGAGTGTTAGATCTCGACCGATATAATAAATTCAAGGCTTAGCTCAGTGACTTACCTGCTGTTTGGTTCTCATTGAGCTTTTTGAGGGATTTTTCATTTGTAAATGGGGGAAATTATGACCGTAAAGTACTGTTGGAAAAATATAAAATCATCCATCCATTTACTTATTCAATATATAACTAATAGAGTAGATAGATTAAAAAGGGATAGTGTTTCCACTTTAGATAGCATAGCTAGGGAAGACCTCTCTGAGGATGTGACGTTTGAGCAGAGAATGACAGGAGAAGGGAAATATAGGATGTGTGACAGCCTTGGTATAGAACACATAAGCCCCAGGTACAGAACACGAAAGACCCAGCTATCGAATACGTAACACCCAGGGAATGGCAAGTGCAAAGGACCTGAGGTGGGAAGATGCTGGGCGTGTTTGAGGAGTCCAGTGTGGCTTCCTTCAGCTTGCCCTGCAAGCAAGGAGGGCAGCGAGAGGAGATGAAGTTGGAGAGAGAGGCAGAAGGGCAGACTAAAGACTTAGAGTAAAAACCTGAATATGACGGGAAAGTTGGAGGGTTTTGAGCTGTGATGTGACATGCTCACATTTACATTCCACAAGATTACATATGTAAGGAGTGAGGGGATTGAGGCAGATCCTCAATATATAGTAGGCTATATATAGCTGCTGCCTCTCTCTAGGGTGTATAATAGGCATGCATGGCAGTCATAGTGGCCTTAGCTCTGCCTTGCTAGTCATAAGTCTTTGGGCGAGTTTCAACTTATAGGTCTCAGTTTCTTGATCTGTGAATTGAGAATCACAAGGTAAAATAAGTTAACAGGTCCAGCTCCTAGAATAGTGTCTGGTGCATGATGGGGAAAATGTTAGTTATTACCATTATTAATTCATGACATGCCTTTAAAATGATTTAATGTCTTTGAAATGTATGTTTTCCCCTTCAATATAAGGCTAAGACTGTAAGTATAAGAATAATTTGCCATACATATAACCCAGAAGAATTCTACTACCTAACCTATTATCTGCCACTAAAGTAAATGAGAGCTAAAGAATTGATGCTTTCAAATTATGGTGCTAGAGAAGACTCTTAAGAGTTCCTTGGACAGCAAGGAGATCAAACTAGTCAATCCTAGAGGAAATCAACCCTAAATATTCGTTGGAAAGACTGATGCTGAAGCTCCAATACTTTGGCCACCTGATGAGAAGAGTCAACTTATTGGGAAAGACCAGGATGCTGGGAAAGATTGAGGGCAAGAGGAGAAGGGGGCGACAGAGGATGAGTTGGTTGGATGGCATCATTAACTCAGTGGATGAGTTTGAGCAAGGTCTGGGAGATGGTGAAGGACAGGGAAGCCTGGCGTGCTGCAGTCCATCGGGTTGTAAAAAGTTGGACACGACTTAGCGACTGAAAAACAACAGGAAACTAAATGAGAGTTGGTTAGAATTAACCATTTGTCAGGAACTATATTCTAGGCTATTTTGGATATTAGTGTATAATATTTTAAGGATGTAAATAATACTTTGATTCTGTAAAAACAGCTATTAGCTACTGAACCTTAAGGAAAATTAAGTACCTTGACTTCTCATATTGGAGAGTTTCTAGATTAGTTTCTAGATTTGCTGAGTGTTTTTGTTTCAATTTGCTGAGAGTGTAATGAATTGAGACTTGCTAAAGTCCCCTGTGCTTGCATAGGGGGGAGGAGTATCAGCTAGACTATAGGCACTAAAGAAGTTAAGAAAGAAAGGCAGAACACGGAGACAACTTGTTTGTACCATGTGTCTAAGAATGGCAGATGACAGATGAGAATAACTTATGGGCAAGACTCCGAATTTGGGCACTGAGTTCAAAGAAAAGTTATTGTGATGAGGAGAAGTTTTAAAATTATTGAGAAGGTTACTAGTGGAAAGTGAAATTCATGATGCTGTGGGGTAATCTAGTATCTCCATTCCAGGGTTAAAGATAGGATTCACTTAGAGACTTTTGACTCTCGAGAAAACATAAATAAGATACGGTTCCTTCCAGCCCTGATAAGTGAATATTTTTCTGGTGGAATAAGAACTCTTCTTTAACAGCAGAAGTCCCCTTCAAAGCACTCATACTGGTTCTGTTGTGAGTCACTTTTATGGCTCTTTTTTTTTTTTTTTTTTAATAGTGTGGTTATCTGCCTCCTGTGTTTGAGTTCTTTCTCTGTAATTTACAGCATATATAATTTTGAGCAAGTGACTGAAACTGAATCCTCTGCTGTGTCACTGAGCTTAATGATACCTGTGTTATTAGAGTTGTTTTAAGAATTAAGTGGATAATAAATGTATAGTATGGAAGTTAACATCTGGTACATCATCAGGTCTCAATTAGTTNACAGCATATATAATTTTGAGCAAGTGACTGAAACTGAATCCTCTGCTGTGTCACTGAGCTTAATGATACCTGTGTTATTAGAGTTGTTTTAAGAATTAAGTGGATAATAAATGTATAGTATGGAAGTTAACATCTGGTACATCATCAGGTCTCAATTAGTTGAATTCAGTCACTCATTCGTGTCCTACTCTTTGAACCCCATGAACCACAGCACGCTAGGCCTTCCTATCCATCACCAACTGCTGGAGTCCACCCAAACCTATGTTCATTGAGTTTGTGATACCATCCAACCATCTCATCCTCTGTCTTCCCCTTCTCCTCCTGTCCTCAATCTTTCCCAGTATCAGGGTGTTTTCCAATGAGTCACCTCTTCACATCAGGTGGCCAAAGTACTGGAGTTTCAGCTTCAACATCAGTCCTTCCAATGAAAACCCAGGGCTGATCTCCTTTGGGATGGACTGGTTGGATCTCCTTGCAGTCCAAGGGACTCTCAGAAGTCTTCTCCAACACCATAGTTCAAAGCATCAATTCTTCAGNAAAAAAAAAAAAAAATCATTCCAGAAACATGACAATGAAAAGAAACAGTAATTACCCTTCCTACTTTTTCCTTCATCAGTAGTTTTTATGAGAAAAAAAATATATTTCAAGAGAAAAAAGTGTTTGAGTAGCTATTTCCCTCACCTCTCAAGTTTTAAAGTTTTAAACAAAGCAGGACCTTTCAGCTGTACAGTTTCCAATGTTAATAGTAATAGATGTGTTTGGAATTTCTGTCATAGTTGGGATTAATCGTCAGCTCCTGAGATTTTCATCTTTTTTGTAGACAGTTAATAACATGTATTGGATGCCTAGGGTGTATGGGCTAGTGTGTGAAGAAAACAGAAACTTCTGTCCCTGGCTTTGCGTGCTCTTACACACAATAAAAAAAGCAGCCTGTGCTTGGCAGCATATATGCTAAAATGTCGGCCTAATGGCTTGAAGCCATACAAACTCAGAAGTAATTGTTATTGGAAATATTTTTAGCTTCTCAGAGGGCAATTTAAGACTTTATTATTAAGGGCTTACTATAAGCGTTACTCTGGGCCAAGTACTATGGAGGACATAAAGTAATATGAAATGTCATTCTTGCCTTCAAGGAACACTTTTCTTGTCGGGTAGTCATGATTTACACACAGGTACAATTAAAAAATAATAGAATGATACAGCATTAAGCTTCATGTGTCTGCTATAGATTATGATTCCTGTAAGTGAAGTATCAAGTTACTGTGGCCTTTGTAGATCAGTGTGGGCATTGTGGAAGTGGTGGTTCTTACTTCAGTTATGTCTTGAAGAATTCAGAAAAGGAGAGTGGGCCAGCATGAAGATGGGTACAGAAGTAAGAACAGTCAAGGCCTAATGTGATGGGTTGTGAGAAATAAAGACAGTGACAGGACCATCAGTGGACCATCACTGCATCAGCTTAATTAGCATTTTTCAGGATTTACTATTATACATGCCAGGTATTGGGGAAGTCATTTAAGTTTCACAGTCACCCAATGAGGCAGATGTTTTTATTCTGTATGAGGAAACTAAGACAGAGACTTTAAGTAACTAGTAGGACGTAGGATTCGAATTTAAGACCAGAATATTTGACTTCTGAGGCACTGTGTTAATTTATGTACTATGTATGCAGGGGCAAGAGAAAATCTAGCCTCGTGAATAGCTATAAAGAAACAATGAGAGAGAAAAACACAAAGCTATTTCATGATTTAATTTGGGAAACCCTATGTGTTTGATAATAATGGTTACGCAAACAACAGGAATCAGTTTTGACTAATTTCGGCAAAAAGGAAATTTATTAAAGGGGATTGGAAAGCTAGCAGAATCAAAGGAAGAATGGTTAATCAGATTTTGGAATGGATTAGTACAGTTCCTGAAGCTGAAAGTCCAATACTTTGGCCACCTGATGCGAAGAACTGACTCATTGGAACAGACCCTGATGCTGGGAAAGATTGAAGGCAGGAGGAGAAGGGAACAACAGAGGATGAGATGGTTGGATGGCATCACCGACTCGATGAACATGAGTTTGAGCAAGCTCCAGGAGTCGGTGATGGACAGGAGCTGGGGTCCAGCCCCCGCAGGATCCAGGGAAACCTGAAGGAGAAACAGCGTTGGTGGATGATTTAGAGAGAGATAAGGAAAGAATGTTGAAAATGAGAAAATAGAGGAGAGAAAGAGGCTGATATTCCTTGGTTTACATAGAAAGCCAATAAAACTCCCGAGACAAGAAGTTTGCCCTGTTCATGGAGGCCACAGGTGCCCTCCCGGTCTCCCGAGGGAGTGAAGATGCAGGACGTCTTCCCATTCAGGTCTTAGAAATCTGGGCAGATAAGTGAACGCAGGGAGCCTCTATGCTCCAAGGGATCAGCCTGAAAAAGAAAGTAAGAGAGAGAAATAAAAGACATGGGGTGACCAAGCTTCTTCGGTGAGTGAGGCCCACTAGCTTTATTTTTAAAAGGTTCTTTTATACCTTGCCTTATACATAGAGGGAAATGAAAGATTCAAGGTCATACAGAGTCAGCCCAAACATTCTAGCAGTTTTGCCCTTATCGAACCGGGATATTTTCTGCATACCTTTCCCACAAATGATGTTGTGTACAGTATCTTCTGGCCTTGGAGGCCTGTGAACATTTTATGACCCTCTTTTGATAAAGGCTGCTCTACCAGAAAATTTATTGTCCCTCAAAGTGTCTTTTCTTTATATTTTTAATCTATGTCAGCCTCAGAAAACAGAGTTACATTTTTCACAAAGCAAAGGTACAGTGAGTTACAAGAAAGAACCAATTAGCTCAAAGTTCTGATGTGGTTAATTTCAAGGCTATACTTGTTTTTCTTGCATTCTCACTATGTTAACTAATGTACTCCCNACTACAGGCCTGTCTCTTATACACATCTAGATGTGTATAAGAGACAGGTATCTTCTGGCCTTGGAGGCCTGTGAACATTTTATGACCCTCTTTTGATAAAGGCTGCTCTACCAGAAAACTTATTGTCTCTCAAAGTGTCTTTTCTTTATATTTTTAATCTATGTCAGCCTCAGAAAACAGAGTTACATTTTTCACAAAGCAAAGGTACAGTGAGTTACAAGAAAGAACCAATTAGCTCAAAGGTCTGATGTGGTTAATTTCAAGGCTATACTTGTTTTTCTTGCATTCTCACTATGTTAACTAATGTACTCCCAGGTGCACAGTGGATAAGAGATATGGGAACTTAGCAACAAGCATTGGCCCAATAATGAAATCCTATACCAGCACTACTCTAATAACTTTTAACTCTTTGAAAGGCTCTATGTTTTAGGCTTTCTGTACCTCTCACAGTTGGGAGGCTGTAAATAATCATATGCGTAGCTGCAAGAGTCTAGATATACCTGCCAAGCAAGCTAGAATGCTAAAAGAGGGGGTTTGATTTGAAATATTCCTCTCATGTGCCGGAGACTTATTAGCTATAGCCCTAAGTTTATTTTCTCCAGAGAAAGGTGGTCAGGGATAGCCCCCTTGTAATATCAGAGGAGTTGGTGAAAGTCATGAAATAGTAAAACAGACTTTGGTTTTGGGGTAGATGCTTGTGAAAGCCTAGGGAGCCCCTTGAGTCCTGAACTTAACAGTTCTCTTCCACATGACCCTGTCATGGTGGGATCTCCCGTGGTGGCTCCTGGCAGACAAGGAAGGCTGGCATGCTGCAGTCCATGGGGTCGCAAAAAGTCAGACATGACAGAGACTGAACTGAACTGAACTGAGTACAGTTCCAGGGACCTAGGGGCCAAGAGCTCAGGAAAAGCTCTTCCAATCATTGACACCAGAGAGACTGAATTTCAACTGTTTTCTGTCTTGAGTCATTCTACCTAAGATTCAGATTCCAGGGGAAAAAGTAAGATTGGCCTAACTCGGGGCCAGTAGGGGTTGGGAGCAGTTCATGCTGACTGAGATTTGTGCCAGGATCATATGGCATGGCAGAGGTATAGTTCTTCGAAGGAAAACTGAAATGTTTATCAAAAGGAGGGGGCGAGATCCTGAGCATATGTCTTTTCCACTCCTGGTCTGTGTTTTTAATGGGTGCCTTTTCCTCTCTTTAGACTATGAGTGAGTATTGCATAGAATATCAGTTTTCAGTGCCACTAAAGTATCAGAGTGCAGTCATAAATGTCTAAGGCTGTGGTGAATTCTAGAAAGATCTAAAGAAAACTTTAAGAAGAGCAAGTTTGGTGACATAGTGAGACCAGAAGGCAGGTCACAGATGATAAAGAGAAAGATAGTGAGAAAATTATAACCAAAAATAAATAAATAAAACAATAATTAGGAGAAAATATGGTATTTTCTTTATAGTTGCTCTGAAGACTGAAGGAATTGTGCTGACTAATTTCTTTGTAAAGAGATATTGAAATCAAGTACAGCCAACCTAGTGTCTACTGTACTTCCATCAAAATAATGACAGTCACTACTATCTCCAGTGCCACCCCCAAGAAAGTTCTTAGTGAAATGAGTGTGAGGATTAAAAAATTTAGTACTAAAAGGCAAATCAGATGGCTGTTTGACACTAAATAATGTGACTGCAGTGGAATAATCTTTAAAAACCAGATCTCTTACTAGGATATAAACCTTAACAGGCAAAATTGATTGCAAAAATAATTTTTATAAAAGGTTGTTTATAATTACAGCAATTAAAATGATGACCTATGCAGATGAAAAATTGATAACTTAGTTGCATTATAGCATGGCTTTCCAGTTCTGCCCACTGGTCCCTGGATTATGTGGAATATATTGTTCGAGAAAGAGGCAGGATCTTTTCTGTTCTCATGTTCACCTTTTGTTGAAGTAGGTTTCCATCCTCTGCCCCAGCTCCACTCTCGTAACCTATCACTCTTTCGGTTCCTGAAGAACGCTTTCCCTCATGCCCTAACTGCACTGACTGTGTTTGCTCTTGGTGCCTCTGCCTTGGTTCAGCCCCACACCCAGTGCGGCTGGTTCCACTCTGTCCAGTGCCCACTTTTCCTCCCGTAGCNATGTTCACCTTTTGTTGAAGTAGGTTTCCATCCTCTGCCCCAGCTCCACTCTCGTAACCTATCACTCTTTCAGTTCCTGAAGAACGCTTTCCCTCATGCCCTAACTGCACTGACTGTGTTTCTCTTGGTGCCTCTGCCTTGGTTCAGCCCCACACCCAGTGCGGCTGGTTCCACTCTGCCCAGTGCCCACTTTTCCTCCCGTAGTGCCCCGGGTGCCTGCCTCATCTTTCATTCTCTCTTCCTTCCTCGATTCGTACAGCCACACTAGCTTCCTTTCTCTTCCTCCAGTAGGGCACTCACTTTCCTGCCACGGGACTTTCCTCTTGATTTTCCTAGATCATTCTGCCTGCAGATATAAACCTGCCCTCATTTCCTGTCTTCCTTCTCAGGCCTTCATATTTCCTTTCTCTCTTTAGCTAGTTTACCTCCTCAGCCCAGATAACTTTCTAATGAGCTTACTGATGTTGTGTATTTATCTGTCCCTCTCCTAGAGACCCACAGAGTGAACTCCTACTAGAGAGTCCTATGAAAGGAGGGATATTTGTCTGTTTTTTTTTGCTGCTAAACCCTCTTCCTAGAACAATACCTGGCACTCAAGAGATTGCTTTGTTTGTTGATTGGTTTTTTGGTTTATTTGTTTTTGGCCATACTGTGCAACTTGGGGAATCTTAGTTCCCTGACTAGGGAGTGAACATGAGCCTTCAGGAGTGAAAGCATGGAGTCCTAATTACTGGACTACCAGGGAATTCTCATCAAGAGATGTTTGTTTAGCAGTGATGGTGCTGCTAGGGCAAGATCTGTGAGAGAGTGAAGCTGAAGACTAAGATAGAGAGAGAACGTCAAACCAGAGCATAGGAGAGGTTAATATGGGGATGTCTAGATTCTAATTATTTATTTGGCTGCATTGAGTCCTAGTTGTGGCACATGGGATCTTTCACTGTGATATGCAGGCTTCTCTGTTGTGGTGCATGGGCATAGTTGCCCCCTAGCTTGTGGGGTTCTCAGTTCCCTAACCAGGGATCCAACCCACATCTTCTACATTGCAAGGTGGACTCCTAACCAGTGTATTGGTAGGGAAGTCAATTATTGAATATTTAAAACAGTCACATTGTGTTAGCTAAATGTAGAAAAATTGGCCTAGAAATTCTGCTTTTAAGACCTTATTTCTTAGATGTATTTTGTACACATGTAGAATGATATATTACATTAATTTGTCATAACAGCACTTTTAATAACAAGACAGGAAATAATTTTCATGTCTTATCAGTTCAGTAAATTGTGGTATATTCATACTATAAAATAATATATAGCTATTGAAATAGGATGAAGAATGAATAAGCCATTTATATATTAATAAGCAATGAACTCAATGACATACTTCAAATGAAATTAGCAAGGTATACCATACCCGTTTGTTAGAAAGGGGGAGATATGTATTCACATTTGCTTGTGATACATTAAATATGCCTGGAAAGTGCACAAGAAACTGATGACGTTTCTTGTGCTGCCTTTGTAGAGGGGTACTAGTTGGCCAGAGCTTGCTGAGAAGTTGGTGAAATGAACGAAGGTGGAGGATGGTAGAAGATGTCTTATTACATATATTATATACTTGTATGTTTTGTATTTTCAGTCGTGTGAATGAATCTTCCTGTTAAAAACATAGAAATCACTCAACATCACTCATTATTAGAGAAATGCAAATCAAAAGTACAATGAAGTATCACCTCACACCAGCCAGAGTGGCCATCATCAAAAAAATCTGCAAATAGTAAATGCTAGAGAGAATGTGGAGAAAAGGGAACCCTCTTCCACTGTTGATGGGAATGTAAGTTGATACAGCCCCTTATGGAGATTCCTTTAAAAACTAGAATAAAACTACCATATGACCCAGCAATCTTACTATTGGGTATAAGTAAGTAAATGTTAGTCGCTCATTCATGCCCAATTCGTTTCGACCCCATGGACTGCAACCCACCAGGCTCCTCTGTCTATGAGATTTTCAAGGCAAGGATACTGGAGTAGGTTGCCATTTCCCTCTCCAGGGGATGTTCCCAACCCAGGGATTGAACCCGGGTCTCCTGCACTGCAGACAGATTCTTTACCGACTGAGCTACTACTGGGTATATACACTGAGAAAACCATAATTGAAAAAGACACATGTACCCTGTGTTCATTGTAGCACTATTTGCAATAGCCAGGAAATGGAAGCAACCTAGACATCCATTGACAGATGAATGGATAAAGCAGATGTAGTACATACATACAATGGACTATTACTCAGCCATAAAGAGAAAAAAAATTGAGTAGTTCTAGTGAGGTGAGTGAACCTAGAACCTGTTATACAGAGTGAAGTAAATCAGAAAGAGAAAAACAGATATCGTATATTAATGCATATATATGGAATCTAGGAGCTTCCCTGGTAGCTCAGCTGGTAAAGAATTGGCCTGCAATGTGGGAGACCTGGGTTTGATCCCTGGGTTGGGAAGATAACATGGAGAAGGGCATGGCAACCCACTCCAGTATTCATGGAGAATCCCCATGGACAGAGGAGCCGAACAGGCTATAGTCCATGGGGCCACAAAGAGTCAGACAGGACTGGGCGATAAGCATAACCCATGGAATCTAGAAAAATGGTACTGATGAACCTTTTTGCAGGGCAGGAATAGAGATGCAGACATAGAGGTATGGAGTATAGACTTGCGGACCAGAGGGAGAAGGGAGGGCTGGACAAATTGAGAGAATAGCGCTGAAACATATACATTACCTATGTAAAACAGATAGCTAAAGGGAAGTTGCTGTTTAACACAGGGAGCTCAGCCTGGTGCTCTGTGACAACCTAGCGAGTTGGGCTGGGGTGGGATATGGGAGGGAGGTCCAAGAGGGAGGGGACATATGTATACTTACGGCTGATTCATGTTCTTGTGTGGCAGAAACCAGCACAATGTTGTAAAGCTGTTATCCTCCAATTGAAAATAAATTTAAAAAGCAAATTAGATTTAAATAAAAACACTACTCCCTTATTAAGCTAGCTTAAGGCAGGATTCTGTGCTCTTAGGAAGGAAAACTACTGTCTCTCACTTTGGAACCTCTACAGAGCTTCTTGTCTTCCTTTCCCAATGAACTATACTTTTCTTTTAACACTCTATCAAAATGCCAAAACATTATACCCCAGTAATTTGTTGTGTGTCCGTTTCCCCTGTGCCGTGCTCAGTTGCTTCAGTCATGTCTCGCTCTTTGCACTATTAATNGCTAAAGCTGAAACTTCAGTACTTTGGCCACCTCACGTGAAGAGTTGACTCATTGGAAAATACGCTGATGTTGGAAGGGATTGGAGGCAGGAGGAGAAGGGGACGACAGAGGATGAGATGGTTGGATGGCATCACCGACTCGATGGACGTGAGTTTGAGTGAACTCTGGGAGTTGGTGATGGACAGGGAGGCCTGGCGTGCTGCGATTCATGGGGTTGCAAAGAGTCGGACATGACTGAGTGACTGAACTGAACTGAACTGAACTGGATGGCTTGTGATGTTGAACATCTTTTCCTGTTCTTATTTTCTGTTTGCATATCCTCTTAAATAAAATGTCTCCACATCTTTTGCCCACTTTCTAATTGGACTTTTTAATATTGAAGTTCCTTATCACAGTTTATTGGTGGTGTTATTTTACCTGTTTAAGTGAAATGTAGAAAGCTCACCATGCTTTACTTCCCTTTAGCTTCCCACACTTATAATCATCTTAATATTTCCTCTACATACATTTAGGACTGCAACACAGTGTTAAAATTTTTACTTACACTGCCAAACATAGTTTAGAAAACTTAGGAGAAGAAGGAATGCTTACTGTATTTACACACAGACACACACATACACACATTTAAGCTGGTTTTTAAAAAATTAATTAAATACTGTTAATTTTTGGTTGTGCTGGATCTTTGTTGCCGCACGGGCTTTGCTCTAGTTGTGAGTGGGAGCTACTCTCTAGTTGCAAAGTGCAGGCTTCTCATTGTGGTGGCTTCTCTTGCTGCAGAGCACAAGCTCTAGGGCGTGGAGGCTTGGGTAGTTGCAGCACTTGGGCTCAATAACTGCGGCTTCCCAGGCTCTAGAACACAGGCTCCATGCAAGCCGTGTTGCATGGTCTTAGTTGCTCTGTGGCATGTGGGATCTTCCCAACCAGGGATGGAACCGTGAGTCCGGTATTCACAGGTGGATTCTTTCCCACTGAGTCACCCAGGAAGCCCTTACTATATTTTTGCTTGCTGTTTTCTTTCTTCGTTATGTTTTAAGATTTCCTATTTTTACTTTTCCCTTTTAGAGATTTTCTTTAGCCATTCTTTTAGAATAGGTTTGCTGGTGACAGAATCTCTTAATTTTCATTAATCTGCGAATGCTGAGAATATTTTTTTTCTTCTCATCCTTCTTTTTTCTTTTGGCCGAGGTGAGTCTGCGGTGGCGCGTAGGCTTCTCCTTGGGGCGGTCAGGCTTCTCTAGCTGTGGTGCAAGGGCTGTTGCAGAGCACAGGCTCGGTGCAGGCTCAGCAGTTGCAGTGAGTGACCTTGATTGCCCTGTGGCAGGTAGTATCTCAGTTCCTCAACCAGGGATTGAACCTGAATCCCCTGCGTTGTATATGCAGAGGCTTAGCCACTGGATCTCCAGGGAAGTCCCGCAACAATATCTTAGGGTTTTTTGAGTACAGGTCTTTCACCTCCTTAGTTAGATTTTTTTCCTTAGGTGTTTTTTCTGTCTGCTGTGAAGGTAAATGAGATTGTTTTCTTAATTTCTCTTGCTGATAGTTCATGTTAGTTTATGGTAATGAGACAGATGTCTCTGTGTTAATTTTGTATCCTGAGACTTACCAAATTCATTTATTAGCTCTAGTAGTTTTCTGGAAGCATCTTTAGGATTTTTATGTATAGTATCANCTGCTGTGAAGGTAAATGAGATTGTTTTCTTAATTTCTCTTGCTGATAGTTCATGTTAGTTTATGGTAATGAGACAGATGTCTCTGTGTTAATTTTGTATCCTTAGACTTACCAAATTCATTTATTAGCTCTAGTAGTTTTCTGGAGGCATCTTTAGGATTTTTATGTATAGTATCATATCATCTGCAAGCAGTGACAGTTCTACTTCTTTTCCAGTTCGGATTCCTTTTTTTTTCCCTTCTCTGATTGCTGTGTCTAGGACTTCCAAAACTATGTTGAATAAAAGTGGTGACAATGAATATCCTTGTCTTGTTCCTGATCTTAGAGGAAATGCTTTCAGCTTTTCACTGGTGAATATGTTAGCTGTAGGTCTGCCCTACTTGACTTTTATTATGTTGAGGTGTGATTCCCTCGTAGCTTAGTTGGTAAAGAATCTTCCTGCAATGTGGCAGACCTGGGTTCCATTTCTGGATCAGGAAGATCCCCTGGAGAAGAAAATGGCAACCCACTTCAGTGTTCTTGCCTGGAGAATCCCATTGACAGAGGAGCCTGGTGGGTCACAATCCGTGGGGTCACAAAGAGTTGGAAATGGTTCAGTGACTATACCACCACCACCACGTTATCTCTGTGACCACTTTCTGGAGAGTTTGTATCATAAATGAATGTGGAATTCTGTCAAAAGCTTTTTCTGCATCTATTGAGATCATCATGTGGCTTTTATTATTCAGTCTATTAATGTGGTATATTACACGGATTGGCTTGTGGAAAAATCCTTGCATCCCTGCGATAAATCCCAATTTATCATGGTGAATGGTCCTTTTAATGTATAGTTGAATTTGGATTGCTAGTATTTTTTTCTTTTCTGTGTTCAGCCTTAGTGATTTCCACGGCTCTGTCTTCTAGCCCACTAATCTATTCCTCTATTATTTAGTCTATGGTGGCTCCTTCCAGTGTATTTTTCCTTTCAGTTATTGCATTCTTCATTTCTGTTTGATTGTTTTCATATATTTTCTAACTCTTTTTAAAACACTTCTAACTGTTCACTCTCTGCATCCATTTTTCTCCTGAGTTCTTTGGTCATTTTTACCATCATTACTTTGCACTCCGTTTCAGGTAGATTGCCTGCCTCCATTTCACTTCGTAGTTCTTCTGGGGTTTTATCTTGTTCTTTCATTTGGAACATGCTCCTCTGTCCCGTTGTCCTGCCTAACTTGTTTTTATTTCTGTGTTTCTGGTATGTTGATTATATTTCCTGGCCTTGGAGCAATGGCCTTTTGCAGATGTGTCCCAGCAGCAGACTTCCCTCTCATCACCAGAGCTCTATGCTCCCGTTGGTGCCCTAATTCTGGGCTCTGTGGGATCCTTCTCTTGTATTGGGCTGACTGCTGTTGGTGGTCTGGTAGGCATAGCGGGCCCTGGTCCTGTCGGTTGCCAGGCCCTGCCTGGTGCTGAGGCTACTGGCCACTGGTTGTTGGGGCTGGGTCATGAGATGGCTGGCCACGGAAACCCAGGGGATCCCTGGGGTGCTGATGGCTTGTTGGTGTATGGGCCAGGGCCTGCCATGGCAGACTGTATGACTGTGGTGGTCCTGGAGCTGGTGTCTGCCCACGCTGGTGTGGCTTGGGCCCATTGGGCCCTGAGGGTGGTACCTGCCCTGCGGTGTGTGAAGTTCGTCTCTGTCCTCTGGTGGGGCTGGTGCCATCTCACTGATAGGTGGAGGTGCATCACAGAGTCTGGTTGCAGGACCCTGGGGGTCCTGGAGGTGGTGTGTTGGCCCACTTGTGGGTGGACCTTGGACCCAGGGGATTCTGTGGCTTGTCTGGATGAGGCTGGTCTTGAAGCTAGTGCTCTCGAGGCCTTCTGGTGGGTGGGGCCAGACCCCGATGCTAAAAAGCTAGAGAGAGAATTCAGAAATGTCGCTTGCCAGGACCAGTGTCCACATGGTAGGATGATCACTCCACAGTGGCTGCCTCCAGGGTCTATATCCCCAGGGTGAGCTCCCTTTGCCTCCTGTCTTCTCTGGGAGACTGCTCAGAATCAGCACCTGGTTCCTTTCAAGTTACCGCTTCTTCCCTGGGTCCCAGAGAGTGTGAGATTTTGTGTACACCCTTTAACAGTGGAGTCTCTATTTCCCTCTAAGAGGGGAGTCTCTCTTTCCCACAGCCCTCCCTGCTAACCTTCAAAACCAAATGGTTTGATGGCTTGTCTGATGCTGGACCCCTAGGCTGTGGCACCTGATATGGGGAGCCCATTGTGTGGAGGAAGGAGCCTCTTGCTTCTTGGGGTGAGACTCTACAATTGTAATTATCTTAATTATCACCTACCCAGGGATGTAGGTATTGACTATACTATATGTCTCCACTCCACCTTTCTCACTGTGGTTCCTTCTTTACATCTTTAGTTGTAAAAGATATATATATATATATATATATATATATATTTTAAACTGGATTCTAGTCTTTCTCATCAATGCGTGCTCTGTAAACAGTTATAATTTTGGTGTGCGCATAACAGAAGGTGATCTCAGAGTCTTCCCACTTTTATCACCTTGGTTAAGCTCCCAGCATAATTTTTAACTTAGGAAGGGTTGTGAGCATTTAGGTGTTTGGTATTACTGAGTTTTTTCCTTGCCTTTACTTAGAACAGTGTTCCCAAACTTTGTTAATTGAAGAATACCTTATTCATATACTGACCTTTCAAAGCTGTTTGATATTTTTCTTTGAATTGATTGATGCCATAAAAGTTTTTTTTCAAATATTTTTTAACATGTAAAAAAGTGGCAAGAATAGTACAAGAAATGTTTTTTTTTTCCTTTGAAATATTTGAGAATAATTTGCCTGTGCCCATCACTCCCGAAGACTTTAGTGTGTATTTGTCTCAAAGGGATATTCTCCACTGTAATCTCAATCACGGAATCAACATTGTTAGACTAGTACCATCTAACCCACACATTTTGCCACTTATCTCAATAATATTCTTTATCAAAGCAAAAGGATGTTGGTCAGAATCACACATGAGTTATCACATCGCCTTAGTGCCCTTTATCATGAGTCTTTCCTTGACATTCATGACCTTCACACTGCTGAAGAGCATAGGCCAGTTATTTTGTAGAATATCCCTTAGTTTAGGTTTGTCTCACGTTTCCTCGTGAGTAGATTTCAATTATGCGTTTTTGGCTAGAATATCACATAAGCAATGCTGTGTTCTTTTCATTACTTTCTGTCAGGTGGCACACAATTTAACTTTGTCCACTCATAGTGACAACTTTGATCACTTGATTAAAGGAGACATTTTGAGATTATGTAAATATGCTTTTCCTCATCTAACTTTAACCCACTGGTTTAGCATCTATTAGTATTTCTTGGCTGAATTATTTCCATGGTGGCTGTTTTTAATCGGAGTTGTTTCAGACATATGTACTTATAATCCCTTCATTTTGGGTTTTTACTTTGAATTACTATCTTTTACTAACAGAATAATTTTAACTACAAAAATCTGGAAGAAAGCCTCAAGATTTCTTTTTACTCCCTTCCTTATGGTTGGAGCTCTGTGAAGGCGTTCTCAGATGTTCGGATTTCAAGGAGCAGAGAAATTCAACAACAATGTAAAGCTCCTGACTTTTATTAGTCAAGTAAAATCCTCCAGTTTTTCCATACAACACATACACTAAAGATTCTTTATCTTACAGTATTGAAAACACTTTAATTCAAATATTTAGCTTTATGATAAACTCTACCTTATCCTCACTGTAAGTAACATAGTATGCTTGCTGTGCAAATGTAACTTCAAAAATAAGTTCTTTTTTCTAGCCTCTAAACATGTGGCCACCCCCAACCACTCTTATAGAAAAATCTCTTATATATTCTTCTTCCTTCAGATTTGCATCCATAGTAACACTTCAACAAGGTTTCGTATCTCTAAATTGCCAAGGGACATGTACAAAATGCCTTAACAAAATATTAAAATGTGGGTGCTAAGAAGATATAAATAATATGAGCAACATAAATTCATATTCCACCTGAATTAATGACTGTAATAATTTCAACAAATCAAGTTTTCTTGATTTAGTAGCTTTGAAAACTCACTCTTAATGTGTGTATAGGTACAGTGGTGTCAACCAGGGTGAGTAGAGTATTAAATTCTGGACTTACTGTGTGGTAGTAGAATATTAATAGGTGTGCTGATTTTGACTTTCCATCTTCCTCATAGAGTGGAGTGATTGAAGGCGTGAAGTGAACAGGTTGAGTTTATCTCTAAGAGCCTCTATAAAACTGTCGCCAACTCTTTATCTTATAGTTTCTCTACACATGAACTAGTCCTCAACTTTGCAAATCTCAAGTTCAAGCCAAAACACACAGATGTAATCCACCACAAAGGAGAGTTCCCCAGTGGAGCAGATGCTGACCTTTGGAATGGGTCATGGAACTCAAAGTATAGCCTTCAGAGTCAGAAAAATGTTCATAGAAGGGACATGTGTTTGGTTTTTTAAGTGATTTAGTTGTGTTAGTAATTTTAAAGTCTTCATACTGAGTTAATCTGTTTATGCATTAGAAATCCATGAGAAAACCCCTATTCTTTGTTTATGAATAAGTTTGTATCGATTATGGTCACTATCATTAGNAAGTGACTTCACTTTCACTTTTCACTTTCATGCATTGGAGAAGGAAATGGCAACCCACTCCAGTGCTCTTCCCTGGAGAATTCCAGGGACAGGGGAGCCTGGTGGGCTGCTGTCTATGGGGTCGCACAGAGTTGGAGACAACTGAAGTGACTTAGCAGCAGCAGCAGCATACATCTGGATCTGGATCAGCAAGAGTAATGTTGTGGTATTCCTGAAAGGCCAAGAATGTTGTGGAAAGAGATTTATATTAATGCTTACAAATTGAATTGTAAAATGAAACTTTGCTTAGGTTGAGTTGAGTCTGTAGTCTGAAAATAATGAAAATCAATGATCAATCCTCTAAAAATGGTGAATACGGCTCCTGTTGTTAGACATAGTGAAAATGTCTTGCTGCATAGTATGTATTGTGAAAAGCACTAAAGATGAATTAGCTAGGACATTTCCAGTTAAACCTCCTATTGAAACTAAGAAAATAAAACTTAAGGCCCATAGTGTGGCTGATGGTCATTTAATATCACCTCCATGGAAGGTTGCTAGTCAACTGAATACTTCAGCTTCTATGGGGACAACAGTAATTAGAGTAGCTGATGTAATACGTTTTCATATGAACATCTGCTCCTATTGTGAACACGTGTTGAGATCACACGTGAAAGCCTGGAAAGACGTAACTCTTCAGACTATTACTGTGTACTCCAAAAGTTCTTGTTTCCCTGAATAATATGTGATGATATGTGAAATTATCCCAAAGCCAGGTGACTGAGGGACATTAAAATCTGGGTGGCCAAAGAATCAGAATAAATGTTGATATAAAATTGGATCATCCCCACCTTCAGGATTAAAGAAAAAAATAATCGACCGTGGTTATTAACAAAGTGATTCTAACTGCTAGAACTGGGAGTGACAAGAATAGTATGGCCAGAATTAAAATGAATCAAACAGTGGTGTTTGGTAAAGAGATGTAGCTGGAGATTTTATGCTAATAATTGTGGTGATAAAATTAATAGCACTTAGAATTGAGTATAAACCTGCTAAATGTAGGGAAAAAATGGTTAGGTCAACAGAAGCTCCCCTGTAGGCCAGGGTGCCAGATACACTGTGGAGCCTGTCAGCCTGTTCTAGAGACGGTGGTGCAAAAGGTGAAGAGCTGTTTTACTGGGGGAAATGCTGTNTATAAACCTGCTAAATGTAGGGAAAAAATGGTTAGGTCAACAGAAGCTCCCCTGTAGGCCAGGGTGCCAGATACACTGTGGAGCCTGTCAGCCTGTTCTAGAGACGGTGGTGCAAAAGGTGAAGAGCTGTTTTACTGGGGGAAATGCTGTCCCGTGCTCCAGTTATTAGTGAACTCTTCAGTTTCCGGATCCTCCAATTATATTAATACTAGGCATAGCTAGGAAAAATTACTACAGATGCACAATGGGTACAGCTGCATTGCAGATATGATCAACTTCTAGTAAAGCTCCAGGCCTGATTTGGCACAATTAAAAGGCTTAAGGCAGGACTTCCACTCTGGCACAGACCGAAAAACAGATGCTCAGTGTCTGTCACATTATGGTTTGTTGAGAATAATCAGCAGTTTATGAACATAGAAAAAAAGACTGAGCAATCATTAGATTGTAAATGTAAAGAAAGGTTGAGGGCTTTTGGCCAAGCCCTGTGGTGAAGGACATCAGTTCAGTTCAGTCGCTCAGAGGTGTCTGACTCTTTGCAATCCCATGGACTGCAGCACCCCAGGCCTCCCTGTCCATCACCAACTCCCGGTGCTTGCTCAAACTCATGTCCGTTGAGTTGGTGATGCCATCCAACCATCTCTCCTTTGTCGTCTCTTTCTTCTCCTGCCTTCAATCTTTCCCAGCATCAGTGTTTTTTCCAATGAGTCAGTTTTCCGCATCAGGTGGCCAAAGTATTAGAGTTTCAGCATCAGTCCTTCCAATGATTATTCGGGCCTGATTTCATTTAGGATGGACTGCTTTGATCTCCTTGCAGTCCAAGGGGCTCTCAAGAGTCTTCTCCAACACCACAATTCAAAAGCATCAATTCTTNCTTAACACATGGTTGTGATTTCTGCACTGTTAAAGTTATTCCAGTGCATTTTTAATGTGGAACCAGTCACCAACAGATTTCTATTAGCTGTAGATTGATAGAGAAGGTACATGCATTTTTTAGGACATTTAAAGTTTTTGAATACCAAACTGAAAGTATAGTTCACAAGATTATTGAAAGTTAATAACAGATAATACATTTATTTATGCTTTTAAAATGACAGCTCTTTCCCTAGGTAGACTAATGCAGAGTAAATTGGTATGGTGATTTATCCTTAAGCGAATATCCTGAGCAAATAATGAAAATCACTTCCCTATAGTATAAGAGATATAGAGTATCAGTGAGAGTTGGGGGATTGATACCAGTGACTTGATCATAGTAGGAGCTACATCATGGTTCCTGCTTTTTCCATTCTCCTCTGCTTCTTCCCTGAAGCGTACTTCAGTGCCATAATGAATTTAACATTTTTGAAGTGACCTTATCTTTTTCAGCAGTATAGTTGATAGTTATGGGAACATTCTTTAACAAATAGGACAGTGGATATAAAACGTCCTTAAAGCAATCCCTTCCTTTCAGTTGAACCAGAGAGGATGTGTTGATGTGGATTTTTTTTTTTTTGGTGTCTTTGAACAGTTTTGTGCAGTTTTTGTTTTCTAATCATTATTGTAGTATAGTGGTTTTTCCACCAAAACTTTGTGACCTTGAGCAAGATACTTAATTTCTCATAGTCACAGTTTCCCTTTCTGTAAAAGAAAAGTTCAGTGAGTGATTTCTAAGGAAACTTTGATTCAGATTCCTTTTATGTTATGATTTTCATCTGCTGTGCTTGAAAAATAAGCTCTAAACTTGATTAAGCAATACACGAGGGGAGTGATTTTATGTCTCATTTGTTCACTAAAATATTCTCAGTCCCAAGAACAGGGCCTGGTGCAAAGTAAGCCCTCATAGTTTGTTGGAAAAAAATGAATAAAACCCAACAGAAGAATCTTCAATAGGAAGAAATAAATGATTATATTTTAAAATTAAATTTTATCTGCATACTTTGAAAGCATTATAATTTTAATATTCATCTTGAGTTAATTTTATAAGACTGGCTATTTATACATACATTTAACTCTGCAGATAATAATAAATCTTATTCTTACCTCGTCCTGGTAAAATCCTTTGGTGGCTCTCCATTGCCCTTTAAGAAAAGATTAAAACTTTCACTTGTTTTAGAATGCCTTCTTAGATCTGTACCATGCTTATTTCCTCAGCCTTCATCTCTTCCATGTTTTCCTGCCACTTCCTTCTCTTCCCTCCTACGTGCTCACAGTCTTGGCTGCAGCTACACTAAACTTCTTTCAAGACCTTAGCATCCTGCTTTCCCATCTTCTGGCCATCCCACATGTTACTCTTTTCCGTTCCTCATCTTTTATTTCTTCCAATAGCTCATTGTGCATTAGCTTATTAGATGACTAGTTTAGTATCTATTCTCCCCAACTAGACTTTGGAGCCTTTCTGAGAGGTTTGTGCCTGACTTGTTCACTCTTATGCCCCGTTACAGCTCCAGTACCTGGCACAGACCATGGTCATAGGTCGTTAATGGCCTCAGTACACTGCCACTCATGGATCCAGGATGCTGACATTCGGCTAGAGCTAGAATATCTTTGTGCTCGGTGCCCTGAAACCAGTTCCCTCTCAATTCATTAAAATAAATTCTATTTAACAGCTTGTAATTTGAGTTAATGACAAATGTTATAGATAAAATAGGACAAGTGGGATTTGAAATAGGAAGCACCACATTAGCTAGTGTGATCGAGGAGGGAAGGCTTGAGCAGTGCCTACAACAGGACTGACACTTGGTCAGTGCTCAGTGAGTGTTTGTTGAATGAACGAGAGTTAATCAATGGACACCTGGAGGAAAAGGGTTCTAGGCAAAGGGAATAGCAAATATGGCGGCCCTGAAAACATACTTTGACCCATTCAAGGGGCCGAAATCAGAGCAGTGTGTCTGGGGCCTAATGGGTAAAAGTGAGTCATGAAGATATAAAGTATAGGAATGCACTGAAGTATATAAGCTTGTTGGCCAAAATAAGGAAATTAAATTTCAGTTTGATAGTAGTGAGAAGCTTAGAAGGGTTTTGAGCAGAATGATATGATCTGGTAGCTTTAGGAAATCACACTAGTCCAAGCTATCAGTTCTTGTCTGTACTGCGCAGTAACCTCTTTCCCAGTCCTTAGATCCCTTCTGAACAATAGGGCCAGAAGTGAAGTGAAGTGAAGTGAAGTCGCTCAGTCGTGTCTGACTCTTTGCGATCCCATGGACTGTAGTCTACCAGGCTCCTCTGTCCATGGGATTTTCCAGGCAAGAGTACTGGAGTGGGTTGCCATTTCCTTCTCCAGGGGATCTTCCTGACCCAGGGATCGAACCCAGGTCTCCTGCATTGCAGGCAGACGCTTTACCCTCTCAGCCACTTGGGACCCTATGGACCATACAGTCCATGGACTTCTCTACACCAGAATACTGGAGTGGGTAGCATTTCCCTTCTCCGGGGGATCTTCCCAACCCAGGGATTGAACCCAGGTCTCCCCATTGAAGGTAGATTCTTTACCAGCTGAGCCACAAAGGATTCCCAATGGGGCCAGAGTGGTCTTTTAATAACGCAGATCTGATTAGGTTAGTCTGTTGCTGAAGACCCTTCAGTTGCCCTGGAAAAAATTGTCTACAATCTCTAATATCTAATATCCAAGCCTTGGATAATTTGACATAAGCTGAAGGCAGTATCAGACTAGATGTTCATGCTCCATTCATACTAGTTTTCATTTCCTTGAGAAGGTCTCAAGTTCTCTCCTCAGAACCCCTTCCTGTGATGCTGCTCTTACTTAGACTGATCTTTCTTCATTTTTAACTGGCGAGTTCCTGCTGATTTTTCAGGTCTCACTGTCACATCCTTAGTCACTCCCTGTCCTCTGCGCTCACACCCAGACCAGTGTTCTACTCTCCCTGAGCTCCTATATCCCCTTCTGTCGCCTAGTCGCTAGACGTATGCTTAGTTCCAGCCTCCCTGCCAGCTTGCTAGCTCCCTGAGGACTGGGCACTAGAAGCTGCTCACCAGCTGTGATGAGTGCTTGGCTCACAGGAAGTGCCCATATTCTGAGAGAAAGAAGCAATGAAGAACTGCTTTCCAGTGCCAGGCGTCTACTTCAGTATCCTTCTGTGTTTATCCTTCTGTTTTCTGTTCTGTCGAGATGAAGGTTAACGGATTATTTTAAGATGAGGTAATTGTTTTAAAAAGTAGTCAAGAGGGAAGATGACTATTGAAAGCTCTGTGAATAATTCAGTTAACAAACCTACCTTCATAGCTCATTAAGCTTACCACTGATGGAAGCCATTATTCCCTGCTGTGAAAAACTATGACTCAGATGGCCCTCTGTTTAAAATTAGTTGAAAATGCTTATTTGGTTGTTTTTGTTGTTGTCTCATTGTATTTCTGTTGCAATAATGTAACTGTTACTGCAAACTGTGTGAGTCAACTTAGCTTCTCGTGCATGCTGTGGAGAAACCATTTCTCTAAGTTTAGTCATAAGATAATAGTGTGCATTCATGTTTTACCCTTGGTCTCTTAATTGCAAGCCTTTCATCTGATTAAGTAGAACCATGATTCAGTTTTTAGCCACCTTTAAAAAATTAATGCTGTCTTTTTTATATTTTATTTGATGATGAATATTTCCTGTTCCTGACATTTTATACATGCCAAACCAATACAGCTTCTAAGATTTCCTTCATAGTTGAGTAATTCTGGTGAATAAAACGTCAAGAATTATCTGGGAGGACCATATCTTCCTGTATAGAAGTCTCCTGAGACTTAAAACTAATTCTAGAAGGTTATTGTTAAGTAAATTGCTGGTCTGTAGTCTTCAAACACAACAGTTTGATTTTTAAGGATACAAGATAATCAGTTTATCAAAAAAAGAACATGAATTTAGTATGCATTTGGCATCTTATGTAGTTACAATGACAATATAGAAACAAATTCTGTATAATTCATAGTAATGGATCTTTTCATAGGACAAATATTCTACTTTTATATTACATATTTCAAGGAATCTATTGAAGCAAATAAGATTGTATTCTAGTAACTACAGGGAAATGAAGTTTGTCTCATAGGAAAATGACTTTAAAAACAGAGGAAAACGTAGAAAATAATATATTTTGTAAGCTGTCAGGAATATTCTTTTGTTAGCTCTTTTTGTCACTGGGCTTGTGAAGAAGAAAAAAGGTTTTAATAAAAGTAACAGCAGGGGATATTCACCCATCTTTCACTGTGTTGCACAATTAATCAAATTCATACATGTGAACTCGGAGTACCAAGGCATAAGGAAAACCATGTGAATATGGCTTGTTAGAGATCCTGGGAATCTCAGTAGTATTCTAGTTTGAGCATTTTGTTTTAAGAATTGTGTAGAACTATGGTAAAATAGTTAAATTTTGGAGTTCACAGGGACCTGGGTTCAAATCCTTATTTATTGGCTGTGTGATTTGGATAAATTATTTTATTTAAAACTCAGCTTTCTCACTTGTAATGTGGCATTGATTCTTACCCGTGAGAGTTGTTGATCAATAAGATAATATAGTCATATTAATGAGTTTTCAATAAATGAAAATGATAGATTAATAATATTTATAAAATATAAACCCCCAAAAGGTAAAGCAGATTATTCAAGGTCACAGAAACATCCCATTGGTGCTTTGAGTTAGTTCCTCTATCGAAATATTTCTTCCTTTAATGTTAACAATGGGACATTAGGTAGGTGGCTTCATTTTGTCTCCGTTTTTATCAGTGATAAAATAGCTGGAGGCCATTTCTTCTTTCCCAAAGATATAATGAACATCAAATAAGAGCTAATAATATCTCAGGGCAATTTAGACTTTTTTTTTCTCAGTTCAGTTACATAACTGTTATATATATGTTGACTTAAAATTCAGCAAATCTTCTTAGAAACATTTAAAGAAGAGAGTCCTTGTGTCACAAGGACTGTCAGTGAGTAATGGTGACCTACAAGGGGAGTAGTATGATACAGTTTAAAATAAAAAGTGTGCAAAATCCTGAGCTCAAGCTTTACCCTGCTTCATGAGTGAATGTAGATCTACTTCATTCTTCTCTAAGGCAGAATAGAGGATATATTAAGAATTGGAAAAGAAAGCTGACATGAAAAGTTTAAAATAATTTATATTATGACTAATGAATTCTCCCTGATGATTTGTGTAGTGCAACATGGCACAGCATAGTAGAAAGATTACTGGATCAGAGCCAGTAACTTGGGTATGAGTCCTGGTTTTGCCAGATGCAGACTGAGTCATTACAGAAGTCAGTCGGCTTCTCTGAGGCTCTTTAAACTGGGGCAGTGCTTAGCTCATGAGGTGAGGATTGTGTGAGACATAACTTGTTTTGTAAATTCTGAAATGTTTCTAAAGGGAATGTAGTGATGGTTTTTTTTACTCATATTTTATTTGCCTTTAAAAACTCTTCCTTAAGCTACCCATGAAAAAAATTGTTTTTGGCTGGGCTCAATTGTTAAAAAGATGTTGTCATGATCCAAAAGGATACATGCACTCCAGTGTTCATTGCAGCACTATTTATGATAGCCAGGACATGGAAGCAACCTAAATGTCCATCAGCAGAGGAATGGATAAGGAAGATGTGCTACATATATACAGCGGAATATTACTAAAATCATTGCAGATGGTGACTGCAGCCATGAAATTAAAAGATGCTTATTCCTTGGAAGGAAAGTTATGACCAACTTAGACAGCATATTCAAAAGCAGAGACATTACTTTGCCAACAAAGGTCCGTCTAGTCAAGGCTAGTACAAGGTTTTCCCAGTAGTCATGTATGCATGTGAGAGCTGGACTATAAAGAAAGCTGAGTGCCGAAGAATGGATGCCTTTGAACTGTGGTGTTGGAGAAGACTTGAGAGTCCCTTGGACTGCAAGGAGATCCAACCAGTGCATCCTAAAGGAGATCAGTCCTGGGTGTTCATTGGAAGGGCTGATGTTGAAGCTGAAACTCCAGTACTTGGCCACCTCATGCAAAGAGCTGACTCATTTGAAAGGACCCTGATGCTGGGAAAGATTGAGGGCAGGAGAAGAAGGGGATGACAGAGGATGAGATGGTTGAATGGCATGATCGACTCAGTGGGCATGAGTTTGGGTGAACTCNACCAGTGCATCCTAAAGGAGATCAGTCCTGGGTGTTCATTGGAAGGGCTGATGTTGAAGCTGAAACTCCAGTACTTGGCCACCTCATGCAAAGAGCTGACTCATTTGAAAGGACCCTGATGCTGGGAAAGATTGAGGGCAGGAGAAGAAGGGGATGACAGAGGATGAGATGGTTGAATGGCATGATCGACTCAGTGGGCATGAGTTTGGGTGAACTCCGGGAGTTGGTGATGGATAGGGAGGCTTGGTGTGCTGCGGTTGATGGGATTGCAAAGAGTCGGACACGACTGAGCAACTGAACTGAACTGAATAAGAATGAAATAATGTCATTTGCAGCAACATGGATGAATCTAGAGATTGTCATACTGAGTGAAGTCAGAGAAGGAGAAATATTATTTGACATCCCTTATATGTGAAATCGAAAAAGAAGTGATATAAATGGACTTAACAAAACAGAGACTCTCAGACNAATAATGTCATTTGCAGCAACATGGATGAACCTAGAGATTGTCATACTGAGTGAAGTCAGAGAAGGAGAAATATTATTTGACATCCCTTATATGTGAAATCGAAAAAGAAGTGATATAAATGGACTTAACAAAACAGAGACTCTCAGACTTAAAGAACAGACTTATGGTTTCTGGGGAGAAGGATGTGGGGAGGGGATAGTTAGGGGGTTTGGGGCGGACTTGTACACAGTGCTGTGTTTAAAATGGATAACCAATGAGGGCCTACTGTATAACATGGAATTATGCTCAATGTTATGTGGCAGCTGGGATGAGAGGGGAGTTTAAGGGAGAATGTATACATGCATATGTATGGCTGAGTCCCTTCTCTTTTCACCTGAAACTATCACAACGTTGTTAATTGGCTATAACCCAATAGAAAATATAAAGATTTTTTTTAAAAGGTGTTGTCCAGCTGTTCCTTAATTTAAAAGATAAATCATGATGAAGTTGGTTTACAGTAGAGCACAGAGGATTTAGATTTGGCATAAAGAGTATCTAATAACGGTTTAATTTGTTTGAAGCTGTAGTGTTTTTCTCATAAAGTTTTCTTTAGATGCCTTCAAAAACTAGAGATAGATTTATATCTGTTTGTGTTGGGTTAAGTAGCATCCTCAGAAGATGTAGAGTTGATTAGCATTATTTTTGATGTTCACTTCTACCCCTGAAGTTGTACACCCACTTTATAAGTCAGTCTGGAAATATTTATAGAACCTGAACTTCTTGTAAAAGTAAAAATTATAGTCTTAAAATGTCTTTTTGTGTGCAATCTACAGAATTTCAGTGTTGTTAGATTGATGAGTACTAAAATCATTGCTTAAAAAGTTTGTACAGAAAACGCTAATTCCCTAAAACTTTGAGTGTCTATCTTTAGTAAAGTTTCTTATCTTATTCCTGAANATGTCTTTTTGTGTGCAATCTACAGAATTTCAGTGTTGTTAGATTGATGAGTACTAAAATCATTGCTTAAAAAGTTTGTACAGAAAACGCTAATTCCCTAAAACTTTGAGTGTCTATCTTTAGTAAAGTTTCTTATCTTATTCCTGAAAATCAAAATTCATCAAATTGTCTTATGTAGGGGGATTGGTTAGGTTGGTCTTAATATGTTTCATTATGAATTTTGTATTATATATTGTTGACCTTTTCATATTAGAAAATGAACCTACTGACAGTGGTTATCTGTATGTATATAAATTTTGTAGAAGAAATGAAAGTACTTCTAAAACAGGCTTCCTTCTATATGTCTTATGAGAAGATCCTGACCACTGATTTTCTTTTTTTGGTGGCTCAGATGGTAAAGAGTCCACCTGCCAGTGCAAGAGACTCAGGCGACATGGGTTTGATCCCTGGGTCGGGAAGATCCCCTGGAGAAGGAAATGGCAATCCACTCCAGTATTCTTGCCTGGAGAATCCCATGGACAGAGGAGCCTGGTGGGCTACAGTCAGTGGGGTCCCAGAGAGTTGACGCAACTGAGCGACTGAGCAACAACAGCAATTGATTTGCAATGTTTATATTAATTTCTGCTGTACAGTAAAGTGACTCAGTTATCCATATATATTCGTTTCCTTTATGATTTATCACACAGTATTAAGTATAGTTCTCTGTGCTATGAATACAGTTAGACCTTGTTGTTTATCCATCTTGTATACAATAGTTTGCATCCGCTAATCCCAAACCCCCAATCCATACTCCCATCTTGGCAACCACAACTCTGTTCTTCATGCCTGTTGACTGATTTTTTTTTTTTTTTAAGTACTACTGCTGCCGCTACTACTGCTGTGTTTTGGGGGGCACTTACTGTGTGCCAAACATTGTCCTAGGTCTTTAGATATACTAGCACATTCATTTCTCATAACAACCCACTGATTATGTACTATTAGCACCCCCAGACAACAGAGGAAGAAACATGCAGAGAGCGTTTAAGTAACCCTGCTAGGGATGTAGAACCCGTCGTGTTTGGGATCCAGATCCTGTGCCCCTTCTATCCATCTGCACAGCTGCTACCACCCGTGTGCCACACTGGCCCTGCTGTGATTTCTCTCTGTGTAGTGCTTTTTCCCTCACTGGGAAAACAGAGAGCTTGTACACTCAGAGAGGACAGAGAATTATTCAAAACATACTTTCATGATTATAATGTGAATTTCAGTGACCTTTCCTTGACATGAAATTGGACATCAGGAATTGATTTCATGCGTGAAATGTCTATTGAATGTCTATTGAATCAACTTCTGTGAACACATCAGAGAAAGGCAGTGGTTAACTCCTACATTCAGCTCCGATGCTGATTTATATGCTTACACATTCAATATGTGTGTAAGCCACCAAGTGGCAGCAAGGGTGACCTGGTGAAGAAGTGGGTGCAGGACACAGTAGAGCGGCTGGCAAGTCTGATCTTATTCAACTCTGATTTTTCAGAGAACCAGAGCTAGTTCATGAATGTTAACTTGGTAAGATTGATAATGACCATGTTCAATGTGGGGGGTATGATATGTTGAGAAAACTGTTTTGGACGGAAAGTAGACATTAGCAACTGTAGTATCTAGAGAGTTTGCATTGTTCATATCAACAAAACAGTTTTCATGACCAGGCTCCACATCAGTGTTAGAGACTGTATAAACTGTATATTTCTTTTAGTGTTTTAATAGAAAAGAGCTTGAGAGTTCAAGACCCCAGTGGCTTCAGTATAGACAAACAAATCGAGATTGTATGAAAAACATACTCAGTGTAATTAAGTAGATTCATTTAATATATCACAAACCCTTAAGCATATTGAATTTTAAGACAATACCTTTTATAGCAATAGTAATAACAACCACAACAACCACACAAAACGCATTTACTGTAAATCAGGAGAGTGCTTTAGGTGCATTATCTTAGTTAACCCTTCAACTACCTTCTGAGGTAGTCGCTATGTTACTTCCATCTCAAAGAGGAGGAAACAGAGAACAAGAGAGCATTAGTTACATGCACGAGGTTTTGCAACTAGCAAGCATTGTTTGTTCATTCACTGTTGAGTGTTAACTACCACAGCCTGGCACTGTTCTAGGGAATGGGTAATTAGCGATGAATATAGAAGAACCTCTGCCTTCATAGAAGGACCTTACCTTCAATGAGGGAGCTAGGCAACAAAGAGAAACATGGAAACCTAGAATGAGTCAATGGTAATATGGATTATGCAGGCTAATAAAACCCCATAGGTGGAAGGGTGTGCTGGGAAATGGTGCTGCAAAGGGTTCTCATCACTCTTTTACACTGGTGGTANGAAGGATGTGGGGAGGGGATAGTTAGGGGGTTTGGGGTGGACTTGTACACAGTGCTGTGTTTAAAATGGATAACCAATGAGGGCCTACTGTATAACATGGAATTCTGCTCAATGTTATGTGGCAGCTGGGATGGGAGGGGAGTTTAAGGGAGAATGTATACATGCATATGTATGGCTGAGTCCCTTCTCTTTTCACCTGAAACTATCACAACGTTGTTAATTGGCTATAACCCAATAGAAAATATAAAGATTTTTTTTAAAAGGTGTTGTCCAGCTGTTCCTTAATTTAAAAGATAAATCATGATGAAGTTGGTTTACAGTAGAGCACAGAGGATTTAGATTTGGCATAAAGAGTATCTAATAACGGTTTAATTTGTTTGAAGCTGTAGTGTTTTTCTCATAAAGTTTTCTTTAGATGCCTTCAAAAACTAGAGATAGATTTATATCTGTTTGTGTTGGGTTAAGTAGCATCCTCAGAAGATGTAGAGTTGATTAGCATTATTTTTGATGTTCACTTCTACCCCTGAAGTTGTACACCCACTTTATAAGTCAGTCTGGAAATATTTATAGAACCTGAACTTCTTGTAAAAGTAAAAATTATAGTCTTAAAATGTCTTTTTGTGTGCAATCTACAGAATTTCAGTGTTGTTAGATTGATGAGTACTAAAATCATTGCTTAAAAAGTTTGTACAGAAAACGCTAATTCCCTAAAACTTTGAGTGTCTATCTTTAGTAAAGTTTCTTATCTTATTCCTGAAAATCAAAATTCATCAAACTGTCTTATGTAGGGGGATTGGTTAGGTTGGTCTTAATATGTTTCATTATGAATTTTGTATTATATATTGTTGACCTTTTCATATTAGAAAATGAACCTACTGACAGTGGTTATCTGTATGTATATAAATTTTGTAGAAGAAATGAAAGTACTTCTAAAACAGGCTTCCTTCTATATGTCTTATGAGAAGATCCTGACCACTGATTTTCTTTTTTTAATTTGTTAAAATATAGTTGATTTTAGCTTCCTTGTGGCTCAGATGTTAAAGAGTCCACCTGCCAGTGCAAGAGACTCAGGCGACATGGGTTTGATCCCTGGGTCGGGAAGATCCCCTGGAGAAGGAAATGGCAATCCACTCCAGTATTCTTGCCTGGAGAATCCCATGGACAGAGGAGCCTGGTGGGCTACAGTCAGTGGAGTCCCAGAGAGCTGACACAACTGAGCGACTGAGCAACAACAGCAATTGATTTGCAATGTTTATATTAATTTCTGCTGTACAGTAAAGTGACTCAGTTATCCATATATATTCGTTTCCTTTATGATTTATCTGTATTAAGTATAGTATTATTAAGTATAGTTCTCTGTGCTATGAATACAGTTAGACCTTGTTGTTTATCCATCTTGTATACAATAGTTTGCATCCGCTAATCCCAAACCCCCAATCCATACTCCCATCTTGGCAACCACAACTCTGTTCTTCATGCCTGTTGACTGATTTTTTTTTTTTTTTAAGTACTACTGCTGCCGCTACTACTGCTGTGTTTTGGGGGGCACTTACTGTGTGCCAAACATTGTCCTAGNCCCCCAATCCATACTCCCATCGTGGCAACCACAACTCTGTTCTTCATGCCTGTTGACTGATTTTTTTTTTTTTTTAAGTACTACTGCTGCTGCTACTACTGCTGTGTTTTGGGGGGCACTTACTGTGTGCCAAGCATTGTCCTAGGTCTTTAGATATACTAGCACATTCATTTCTCATAACAATCCACTGATTATGTACTATTACCACCCCCAGACAACAGAGGAAGAAACATGCAGAGAGCGTTTAAGTAACCCTGCTAGGGATGTAGAACCCGTCGTGTTTGGGATCCAGATCCTGTGCCCCTTCTACCCATCTGCACAGCTGCTACCACCCGTGTGCCACACTGGCCCTGCTGTGATTTCTCTCTGTGTAGTGCTTTTTCCCTCACTGGGAAAACAGAGAGCTTGTACACTCAGAGAGGACAGAGAATTATTCAAAACATACTTTCATGATTATAATGTGAATTTCAGTGACCTTTCCTTGACATGAAATTGGACATCAGGAATTGATTTCATGCGTGAAATGTCTATTGAATGTCTATTGAATCAACTTCTGTGAACACATCAGAGAAAGGCAGTGGTTAACTCCTACATTCAGCTCCGATGCTGATTTATATGCTTACACATTCAATATGTGTGTAAGCCACCAAGTGGCAGCAAGGGTGACCTGGTGAAGAAGTGGGTGCAGGACACAGTAGAGCGGCTGGCAAGTCTGATCTTATTCAACTCTGATTTTTCAGAGAACCAGAGCTAGTTCATGAATGTTAACTTGGTAAGATTGATAATGACCATGTTCAATGTGGGGGGTATGATATGTTGAGAAAACTGTTTTGGACGGAAAGTAGACATTAGCAACTGTAGTATCTAGAGAGTTTGCATTGTTCATATCAACAAAACAGTTTTCATGACCAGGCTCCACATCAGTGTTAGAGACTGTATAAACTGTATATTTCTTTTAGTATTTTAATAGAAAAGAGCTTGAGAGTTCAAGACCCCAGTGGCTTCAGTACAGACAAACAAATCGAGATTGTATGAAAAACATACTCAGTGTAATTAAGTAGATTCATTTAATATATCACAAACCCTTAAGCATATTGAATTTTAAGACAATACCTTTTATAGCAATAGTAATAACAACCACAACAACCACACAAAACGCATTTACTGTAAATCAGGAGAGTGCTTCAGGTGCATTATCTTAGTTAACCCTTCAACTACCTTCTGAGGTAGTCGCTATGTTACTTCCATCTCAAAGAGGAGGAAACAGAGAACAAGAGAGCATTAGTTACATGCACGAGGTTTTGCAACTAGCAAGCATTGTTTGTTCATTCACTGTTGAGTGTTAACTACCACAGCCTGGCACTGTTCTAGGGAATGGGTAATTAGCGATGAATATAGAAGAACCTCTGCCTTCATAGAAGGACCTTACCTTCAATGAGGGAGCTAGGCAACAAAGAGAAACATGGAAACCTAGAATGAGTCAATGGTAATATGGATTATGCAGGCTAATAAAACCCCATAGGTGGAAGGGTGTGCTGGGAAATGGTGCTGCAAAGGGTTCTCATCACTCTTTTACACTGGTGGTAAGGAGGGACTTCTCTGAAATGGTGACATCTCAGCTGACACGTGAAGAGAGAGAGGAATGTTTGTAAGAAGAAAATTGCTGGCAAAGGAGCGAAAGAGGTCCCTGTGCTTGGAGTGCCTGAGGAGGCTCACAGAGGCCATGTAATTGCTGTGGGTGAAGGGAGGATGATTGGGTTTGGAAACCAGATTTATCTGACCCCAGAACTCACATTTTAACCATTACGGTAGTCTGATGGGGCAGCCACAGCATTGCCCAACCTGTTGTGATCTTGGAGACACTATTATTCTCATGGAAAAGAAAGCAAGAGAGAGCATTAGTTGCTCAATCCTGTCTTTGCAACCCCATGAACTCTTTGCAACCCCATGAACTGTTGCCTGCCAGGCTACCTTGTCCGTGGGATTTCCCAGGCACTGGAATTGGTTGCCATTTCTTTCTCCAGGGGGTTTTCCCAACCCAGGGATTGAACCCATGTCTCCCACATCTCCTGCATTGCAAGCAAATTCTTTACCGCTGAGCCACCAGGAAAGCCTCATGGAAAACAAGAGGGCAGTCAATTTCTACGCAAGAGGTTCTGTTTGTAGAGTTGAGAGTATAGGAGAAATCTCTGTGGTTTAGGAGCTTTGGAAAATGAAAGTAGGAAGTGATTGATTCAGTTCAGTTCAGTTCAGTCGTTCAGTTGTGTCTGATTCTTTGCGACCCCATGAACTGTGGCATGCCAGGCCTCCCTGTCCATCACCAACTCCCAGAGTCCACCCAAACCCATGTCCATCGAGTCAGTGACACCATGCAACCATCTCATCCTCTGTCATCCCCTTCTCCTCCTGTCCTCAATCTTTCCCTGCATCAGGGTCTTTTCAAATGAGTCAGCACTTCGCATCAGGTGGCCAGAGTATTGGAGTTTCAGCTTCAACATCAGTCCTTCCAATGAACACCCAGGACTGATCTCCTTTAGGATGGACTGGTTGGATCTCCTTGCAGTTCAAGGGACTCTCAAGAGTCTTCTCCAACACCACAGTTCAAAAGCGTCAATTATTCAGCACTCAGCTCTCTTTATAGTCCACCTCTCACATCCATACATGACCACTGGAAAAACCATAGCCTTGACTAGATGGACCTTTGTTGGCAAAGTAATGTCTTAGCTTTTTAATATGCTGTCTATAGGCCATAAATTTGGGAAACTGGGAGGTGTATATCTTCCTTTCCCAAAATTCCTCAGTGGTTCTCCATTGCCTTCAGAGCTTTAAAGAAATTAAGTAACTCTCCCAAAGCCCCATAGCAAATAGATCTAGTTAAAACTATTTTTTAAATTGTAGTATAATTAATTTACAATATTGTGTTAGTTTCAAGTGTAAAACAAAGTAATTCAATTATATATTCAGATTATTTTTCATTATAAGTTATTAGAAGGTATTGAATATTGTTCCCTGTGCTACACAGTAAATCCTTGTTGTTTATCTATTTTATGTATAGTAGTGTGTATCTGTTAATCCCATACTCCTGATTTATCCTTCCCTCGTTTCCCTTTGCCCTTTGGTGACCATAAATTTGTTTTCTATATCTGTCTGTTTTTGCTTTGTAAATAGATTCACTTGTATTATTTTTTAGCTTCCACGTCAAGATGTAGTCCTAGTTTTGAATGTTGATGAAAACTTTGTTCATGACTGCTGAGCTATGTTCTCTTCTCAGAAAGTGAAATCAGTCACATGCTCCTTGGCTTCTTGTCACTTGCAGCTGAAGTCAGCAAACCCTGGGAAGGGATGCAGGGGCCCCCCAGAGTAGCTCCCCCGATCTCTTTCACACTTATATCTGCTGCCCCTCCCCTTCCACCTTAGCATGGAACAAACCAGTGCCTCTTAGAGTCATTTGAGACCTAAACTTTGAACGCTCTGAAATGTCTTTCCTCTTGTTTTGTGGCTAAGATTTTATATCTTTCTTGAAGGTTGAGATAATTTCCAGTTTGATTTATAATTTCTTCTGTTGGCTTCTTTTGTATCTGTGTAATTGCTTATCATTTCTGGTAGAGATCATTGTCTGAATCCTTGCCCTTCCAGTGAGAATTGGAGCCCCTCTGTGCTACCACAGAAATCTATGCCAGCATTGGCTATGCCTCTTACCATGCTCTTTTGGGGGGTTAATTTCTTTGCTCATGTGTCTGCCTATTCTTCCAGACAATAAATCACTAAAAGCTTGTGCCCTGGCTTTTTTTTTTTGGTCTGTGTTCCAACCATGGAGAATAGGGCGTGGTACCTAGTTTACCTGCTCCTTTAAATTAAACAGAATATTAATTTTAATATTAATGATGACAGTTTTGATCAGATCAAAACAAATGGAATATATCGAGCAGCGATGTTAGTTCACTGAAGAAAAAATAAATGATAATAAAAGCAACTACTTTTAATGAAAGGTTATTATGTGCCAGACTCTAAACTCAGCCTGAAATACGTCATTCCATTATTCCAAATCACATTCAAACATGAAAGTTATACCTTATTAGGTATAATTTAAAGCTAAGTTAATATCTTATTAGATGTAACTTTTAAGAAGAAACTTTTAAAAGTGTATCAATGTTTGAACTATGGCTAACTGAATAGTAGGAGGTATTTCTGGGGCTTTAAGTAGAGGGAAATGTCCTTAGGAAGGGACAGAAGTAACCTTTGTTTCTTTATACTCAGTTTTTAAAACGTTACTACAAATGTGTATACTTGGCTCCATGCAGAGATCTTCCGGAAAGAACACTGTACTCATTTATAACTGGGACGTGGCATGTTGGGAGAGACAGAGGGCTGTTGGAGAAGTGAGGCCAGATGAGACCCTGCAGAGTGCAGTGCTTCGTGCGCTTATCAACGGTTAATTGTAAGGGCTTCGCGGCGCCGTCCTTGCAGCCCAAGGCCCCTAAGTGGGCTACTTGCATGGTTTCTTAACCTAATTCCTGATTGCCATTCACTTGGAAATCTACTCATTAAGAATTCTGTTGAGTAATTTTTGAACAGGAAAAATTGAATCATTGAATCATTGCTGATTGCTTTCTGTTTCTCAGATAAGTGTATTATCTGAAATCAATATGCTTATAATCACATCAGTTTTGGACATGTATTTAATTTTGGTTTACATACCATTTATATCTTATCTAGCAGTGTTCACTTTTACTCTGAAATACTTTTAAATGCAAATTCTCAGGATATCACACAGTTTTCCTACACTTCTCATAGTATAGTATGATTCCCTCCCACTTTGAAGGTGCTTGAATTTTACTGTCTTCTTAATATTTCAATATTTTGTGCTGCTTAGAATGGATCAGATATTCTTTATTTAATCCTAATATTTTTAATACTTTGAGTCCATCAGTTAGAAGGACTACATTGGTACTCAAAAAAGACGCTTAAGAAATTATTTTGCTTGCTACCCTTTCCATTATTCAGTAGAAATTTACTCTAAAGCTCTTTTTGTGGTTTTATTGCAGTGACCCCGAAGCCAAAGCCCTGTGGGAAGCCTTATTGAACACCAAGCACAAAGAAGCAGTGATGGAAGTCCGGAGACACCTAGTGGAGGCAGCCAGCAGAGAAAGCCTGCCCATCAAGATGAGTATGGGTAAGTTACCAGCTTCCCCAGCAGACCATGACCGCCTGCTCTGTGGAAGTTCCTTTAAGCCTGCTCTGATCTGTGGGCCAACCTAGTCATCATGGCATCTAGGTAAAAGTACTGAAGACATCTTTAAACTGTTGAAAGAGTGGGAAAGGATGCCCCCCGGGGCTCAACCATGAGCCCTTTCCTTAGATTCAGCTTTGGGAAGCCTAGGCAAGTCCTTGCCCACAAAGGGTCATGCTGTTAGTTGTTTCATCTAGAATGATTAAAATCTGTCTGAACTCCTCCTTCATTCTGCCCCACACCCCCCTACTCCCCACTTGCTGTGATTAAGTGATCTTTTATAGGATTTGAGTTGATGAATGAATGATGATGCTGAGAAATCAATTGAGCAAATGGACGTATTCTGTTCTGGCTTCTCACTCTTAGACTGGTCTGCTGATTGTCTGGTCACATCCCTCTTACCCCTTCTTCACTATGGTGTTTTATAACTTCTCATTTCTCTCTCTCTCTTATTTTAACATGAAGTTTTGTCTTTAGAAGAATGGGGCTACAGTGAAATTTAAGTTTTAAATTGCTGTTTTCTTTTGATTTCAAAAATCAGAGAGCTAATGCTTTGAGAAAAATAAACTTGGCTTTATATTTTTTGAAATAAATACTTTTATTAATATAGAAATATTTAAATATGGATATTGAATCTGATTAATAGGTAGAATTTATTTCTGGAAACTTGCAAAGGTTTATTTCTCTATTTTAAAAATAAGGTTTCTTTTATAATCTGATCTTAGGTATCTGATAAATATTGATATATTTTACTAGATAGGTAAATTTTTCTTATTGAGATTTCTTGCCCAAATTCTTGATTACTGATGAGTACAAAAAAAACACAATAAAATCAAACTGTCAAGTTGAAATAGAAGAGCAGAATTTTGGGAATAAAAGAATACAGGTGAACCCAGAAGAAAAAAAACTTTAGAAGTTCGTAATATGAAAAAAAAGACTGTAATTCTCAGTGTGTTAAGTGATTACATATGAAGGTTTTAAGTAACATGAAGGATGGTAAGAAAAGTGAAAGTAACTAACATTTATTGAGCACTTTTACCAGGTCTTATTCTACCTCTTTATATGTGTTATTTAAAATTCACAATAATTCTATGAGATTGATACTGTGAGTATCCCATTTTTCAGATAAAGAACCTAAAATAGAGAAAAAGTATGGTACACAGGGCCCATACATCTGATAAAGAGTAGGACTGGAATTTAAATCTAGACATTGTAATGTGAAAGAATGTGTTTTTTATTTATAAGGTTATCCCAACTCCATACAACCAATGCCAGAGTCATACATGTTGTTTTGGAGTAGAAATAAAGTTGTTTCTTTGAGGTCATCCTGGTATTTGACTGTAATTCTGGTTTCTTTTTCACTCTTTCCTTCCTGCCTCCCCTCTTTCTTTCTTTCTCCCTCTCTCCTTCCCTCCCTTCTTCCTTCCTTCATTTTTCCCATAGTTAGACGTATCCATTAATAAGGTATGTTTACCTAGTGTAGTTCTCTATCTGTGCATATGCTGAAATAAGAACTAATTCACGTTGTGAATAGAGAAAAGTAGGAATGCACAGAAGGTCTGAGTGAAAGGTTAATTTATATTGTGTTTCAGTGATAAAATCTTATGATGCTATCCCAGAGCATAAATCAGCTTTTATTGCTCAATCAGTGCAGAACTCTTAAAAGTTCAAAACACTTTACATTTCTAAAGCTCTGTATCTTTTAAAAATAATCAGAGTCAGAAAAAGAAAAAAAGGCGGGTAAGCCCATAAGCTGTCTCTTATACACATCTACCTCTCANTCAGTGCAGAACTCTTAAAAGTTCAAAACACTTTACATTTCTAAAGCTCTGTATCTTTTAAAAATAATCAGAGTCAGAAAAAGAAAAAAAGGCGGGTAAGCCCATAAGGAATTCAGTTTAAATATTTGAGTTTTCTGTCAACAACAACAAAAAAAATTTAGATAAGATGGTTTGATTTATCCCCAAACTCCATACATGGGGGAAGGGCTGGGGAGGGGGGAGAAGGAAAGAATCAGACAATTGTTAGCAACCGTTGTTGTAAGAAGGGCCAAAAAGATTGATCCAAATCATGTTCTATCTATGTGCCAACCGTAGTTTAGGAAAAGATAACACATTACAGCTATGCATTTCTGCTTCATATCACTGGTCAGAATTTCTGGTGTGTCTCATTTCCATTTACAAACAGATACATAACCATGAACAACAAGGAAAAAGGCTGGAATTTAAACAAAATAAAATGTTGATATTTGAAAACTGCTTATCATAAAAGAAAAAAGAAATCATGTTCTGATATTCTAGATAGCTGAAATCCTTTTTCTAGCAGCATTAAAAAAATGTGAAATTCAAACTATGCACTGTTCAACCTCTTCTGTAAATTCTACTGAGGTATACATTCTTCTGACTGTGATAGAGGCTTCTAGCATTTTGGGGACATTAAACAGATATTTTAATTCTAGGTCGAAGATTTTTCTTATATTGAAATTCACAGGGAGGGATCCCATGATTGAAACCTCAGCTCTTAAATATAAAATTTCCCAGTAAAAAAGGTAGTGAAAGTGAAAGTGCGATCCCATGGACTGTAGCCTACTAGGCTCCTCTGTCCATGGGATTTTTCAGGCAAGAGTACTGGAGTGGGTTGCCATTTCCTTCTCCAGAGGATCTTCCTGACCCAGGGATCAAACCCGGGTCTCCTGCATTGTAGGCAGACGCTTTTACCATCTGAACCACCAGGGGAGTCCAGTAAAAGGTAAGTTCATATTAAAACATCATGAGCATGAAGAGAAATAAACATCATTCTCTTAGGAGAAAAAAGTTTAATTGCTAAAAGAAAGAAAAAATTCATTTTGTNGTAGGCAGACGCTTTTACCATCTGAACCACCAGGGGAGTCCAGTAAAAGGTAAGTTCATATTAAAACATCATGAGCATGAAGAGAAATAAACATCATTCTCTTAGGAGAAAAAAGTTTAATTGCTAAAAGAAAGAAAAAATTCATTTTGTCATTTCACATATAAACATATGCCTTCTTTCCAAGATCTTGTTACTAAATTGTCAGTTAACTAAGCATATATGTTCCAGAAAAGTGATTTTTATTTTTTTTACAACATTGCAAACTGAATTGTGTTTTTCCCACTGGCCTTTCATCATGGAAAACGTATTCTGAAAGTAAAAGACAAATAGACTCTAAGAAACACATTTGTTTGAACTCAAAATGTTCACTCACAGAGGAAATGAGTAGAAGATGCCCATGTTAGTGTCTCCATTTACAGAGAATCTGTTTCTCTGGACTGACACTGTGGTTGTGCATCTTCATTGGTTTATCCCATAGCTCTCCGCAGAGTGGCTGTATTTAATGGCTGGTGGAAAGATCCTGTTACGGCTGAAGAGAAGCAGATCCCTTTATGACACTGTCCTTTGTTTCCCAGCCAGATTTCTTGAAAGAGTGTCCTATGCTTGATGCCTCTGTTTCTTTATAATTTTCTTGCTTATTAGTTCAGTGTAGTCTGGCTTCTGGTACTTTTTTGCTGAGAAAGTGAAGATTATGATTATCAAGCACACTGGAATTGGTGTGCTGCAGTTGTGTTCTGTCTATGGGATAGATATCCAGAAGGGATCCCCTGGAGAGGGAAATAACAACCTACTCCAGTGTTCTTGGCTGGGATGTCCCATGGACAGAGGAGCCTGGCAGGCTGCAGTCCAAAGGGTTGCAAAAGAGTCAGACACGACTTAACCACTAAACAACAAAATGGGGAAATCTACAAGGAAAGCCATATTATAAAAGGGTCGTTTAATGAGAGTAAAATAAAAACAGATCAAGTTCAATCATTTTATCCTTTCTTTCTTGGAAATGTACCAATTTATTCTTTCCACTTGTCTTTTTTCTAGTCTTTATGCTGAGTATTCCCCTTTTGATAACACATTCTTTCTTTGAGCAGAATTCTAAACAGTTTTTCCATTTTCAGCTCAGTTATGATTACATTCTGTTACATCTTTCCTGACTTTGTTCACCTTCACATCACCTTGGCCATATTTGGGATTCCCAGACCTCTGTGGTCACACTTTTACTGGAAGATCTCTTGAGCTGTGTTTCCAGATAATAATCAGATCCATTGTGTTGTAAAGCTTCATGATTACTCTGTTCATTTTGGGGCACAGGAGTGTCAGCTCTGTGTAATCACCATCAGTTTCTCTGTTGTAAATTAAATGTGATGAGTTCATCCAACCATTTGTGAAAAGACTAGCTTTTAACCATTACAATTTTTTCTAGTTCTGAGCCACTGACAAAGCTCTAGTTTATTAATGTTTGGCCTAAAATGTGATATTCAGAGCTGAATAAAGACGTCTTGTTCTTTGCCTCTTTTTGGACGTCGTACTTCTCTTAATGAAGCCCCAGATGAAATTAGTGATTTTTGCTTTTCACCAATGACACACACACCTATCATTTCCTGCTTTCATAATTTAGCAATACTGGCTTTGAAAAACAGCAATAAATCAACACACTCCAAATTTTATTCAAAATGTACTTTTTCAACATCACTGAGAGTACTCTGATTCCTAGTATGGGTACTTGAGTTCATCCTGTTTTGTGTTTTGATCACATTTATATCTTTTGCCTCCATTATGGAGAGTTTTTTGTTGTTGTTTGGGATTAAAAAGAAGATGTATGCATATACATCTGTGTGTGTGAGTGTGAAGTGGGTGTGGAGATTGTCACACTTTGCCAAATGGATAGGTTAAAACCTAGTAAGACCAATGGTTCATTTCACATATGGTAACTGATAAGAAATGAGAAAATCTGGATGTCTCATAGACACATCTCTCACACATGCTTGTCTTCATGTTTTAGTTGTTGCCACAGTTTGGAGAATGTGGAAGGGAATTTTATGGGATAGCTACTATTTTCAGGTACTATAGCAAGTTTTGGAAAACTCAGTAGTGGCCACAGGACTGGAAAAGGTCCGTTTTCATTCCAATCCCAAAGAAAGGCAATGCCAAAGAATGCTCAAACTACCGCACAATTGCACTCATCTCACACGCTAGCAAAGTAATGCTCAAAATTCTCCAAGCCAGGCTTCAGCAATACGTGAACTGTGAACTTCCAGCTGTTCAAGCTGGTTTTAGAAAAGGCAGAGGAACCAAATTGCCATCATCCTCTAGATTATGGAAAAAGCAAGAGAGTTCCAGAAAAACGTCTCTTTCTGCTTTATTGA
>SJYV01013006.1:809963-872767 GCA_006410875.1 Neotragus pygmaeus | reverse complement strand
TCAAGAGTCTTCTCCAACACCACAGTTCAAAAGCATCAATTCTTTGGTGCTCAGCCTTCTTCACAGTCCAACTCTCACATCCATACATGACTACCAGAAAGGTCACCTTATTTTCTGTTTGTGTGTGGCATCTATTTCTTTCTGGGACCTTGATTAATATTACCACACACTTTCCAATGCATACACACACACACACTCGTTCCTATGAAACCCATCTTAGTTTTCATGATCTCATACAAATGTCACTTTCTCTGTGGAACCATATTTAATTCCCCTTTACCCTTCTTCCTTCCCCTCCTCAGCAGGCTGCGTTGACTGTTCTGCCTTCTAAGGACCCACAGCTCTTTCTCTTTTTGCTGTCTTAGCACTTACCACAGTGAAAAATAGTTGCGTGTGTGTGCATCCAAACTTTATACTAGACAGTGTCCATGTCATATATTCTCTGTTGGCTGTTTGGCTTGGTACATAGTGGGTGGCTTGGTACTTGCTGTTTGGCTGGATGATTGCCTAATGAGTATGGATGAATAGTAGATTGATGATGGGTATTTCTGCTTTCAGTTACGTGCATTACTATTTCTTTTTTTTTAATTTATTTTTTATTGAAGAATAATTGCTTTACAGANGTGTGCTGCAGTCCATGGGGTCGCAAAGAGTCGGACACGACTGAGAGACTGAACTGAACTGAACTGATAGATGAGCTCAGACGGTTGGGTGGGGAAGCAGAGCCGACTTCCTAGGCCCATCCCCAGCTGCATGGTTACTTCCAGTGGCCAACGTGGAACCCTGAGCAGCCAGTCCCGGGCAAGCTCCCTCAGGGCCCGCGTGGTGAGCAAGGATGATGGAGTGGTCCCGTGCTCCTGGGACACCCCAGTACTGGGGGAGCATGAAGTGGCCCTTTGCCAAGTCAGCCTCCCCTCTCGTCCACCTCTCAGAGTGTCTGAATAAAGCTGTACCTTCCGGTGCCAGCGCTGGTCTGCATAGCACAGCTGATCCTGCTTAGTGAGAAGGAGAAGGAAGAAGGCAAACTGTACTTGTGTATTGGCTGTGAGCCAGGTGCTGCCCCAGGCAATTCACAAAATTTCTCTCTTAAATAGTCACAGCACCCCCACTCCCCAAGATGGATTATACCCATTTTGCAGGTGAGAACATCGGGGTTATAGAGGTTAAGTCACACTCCTGAGATCACATGGTTGGCAAGTGGGAAAGTGGAAGTTGAACTCAGGTTTGTCTGATTCAAAAATCTGTGTTCTTTGTGACCTCCACACCCTTGGGCTTGCAGGTGCTGGGCTGGGGGAACCCTGCATCTATCAGTCTCGGCATCCAAGGAGCTCTCAGGCTACTTGGGGAGACAGAGGTGAGCACTCAAGTGCTGGTCCTATCACAGTTTTCCTCCATGGCCCTGGGTCGTTCCTGGAGTGAGCTCTGGGACCCCCAGAGACGCCCTCCTCCCCAGAGAGCTCTGCTGACATCAGGAGAACTGGGTGTGTCCTGCTCCTGGTAAAAGAGCCCTTTTGTTTCTGTCCTTCTCACAGGTGCTGCTTGGAATCTGTTCCCTGATCTCGCCTCCCTCCTCTGTGGAGGAGGCAAGTACAGACAGGCCTGTACTCATCACAGGCTTGTACTCATTCATTGGGTAGCAGCTTTGAGACAGAGACTCCTGGGCCAGGCGACATCCCCTCCTCTTCCGTGCACACGCAGCCAGGTTGCCTTTGCCTCCATGTGGGTGTTACACCTGACTGAGCCCTGGCGGGGCTGGGGGAGAAAGTGAATTGCAGGCCCTCCAGGCATGATTCTCACTCTTCCTTTGACCATCCTCTATGCTGGTCTGCTCCCTTCACACCCCTGGCCCCGTTCTGGATCCCCTCATGCAGCCACTAAGCTCACTTGTTGCCTGGACCCCATCCACACTGAGCTCTCACTCTCTCAGGCTCTGGCCTTTCCCCATGTGCTGCCGGGAGGATTTCTGCCAAGCGGAGTCTGAGCAGNCATAATTAATAACACTTTTCTCTGGATTCTCTGAAGGTAGCAAAACTTCAAATTCAGGAATCACTCATTGCAACCCTTCTCTCCACTCACTCAACACATATTTATTTTATGCCCACTATTAGTCAGTTTCTGGAATACCAGGCCTCTGAAGCGCACTCAACCGCCCTCCTCTTTAAGCAAGCTCCTTGCTGGCAATCTAATAAATAGGAGAGGGCAATGCATTCATACCCTGTGCCTTCTATGGTGGCCAATCAAAGCCCAAAGCTCACCCAGAGTTAAATTCCAGTCGAGCTAACCCACGAAGACAAGCACACTTAAATATTCTAAGGGCAACAACCGAGATGTAAGACACTGATAGACGTCCTTGGTAAGGGTGCTCATCGCCTCTTCCGGTGAGCAGGGAGCTGGCGAGCGGGATTTCCTGGCCACGGATTTGGAAAGCTGAATGGGGAACAGAGGAGGGTCGGAGGGGCTGAGGTTACCTGGGAGCTCAGGTAGACTCTGAGGCATTCCTCGCACACGGCCTTCTTGCAGCAGGGCAGGGGCTTGATGGGCTTGTCTTCCAGGCACACCCGGCACATCAGCACCATGAGGGGCGCGTAGGGATCCCCGACCCCACCCAGGTCGGAGTAGGGTGGGGCTCCCAGCAGGCTGGGCACNGCTTCTGAACCTCCCTCCCATCTCCCTTCCTATCCCAGCCTGCTAGGTTGGTACAGTACTATTTTCTGTTTACAACTCTTCTTTCTACTCTTTCTTGTTCCTCTTGATATCCTGTAGCATCTGAAAGTGTCTTCTTTCTTGATTTTTTTCTCTTGGTCTTCATGTCATTCTGCTCTTCTGATTATCTTCTCTCTGATAACTGCTTCATGCTTTCTCTTCTTTACTTCTAGCTTCCTCCAGAAGCTTCCTTACTTCTAATTTCCTCTAGACTGTAGCTCTATTTGTATCCCTTGTTATGTTTTGCATGTATATACTCAGTTAATGGTAAAGAGTCTGCCTGCCGTGAGGGAGATCTGAGTTCAATCCCTGGGTTGGGAAGATCTGCTGGAGAAGGAAACAGCAACCCGCTCCAGTGTTTTTGCTTGGAGAATCCCATGGATGGAGGAGCCTAGAAGACTACAGTCCACGAGGTCACAAAGAGTCAGACACGACTGAGCAACTTCACTTTCACTTTCTTTCACTCAGTTAATAATTGCTACTGATCTTAAAGCCTTATCCTGCTCTATTCACTCGCCAGAAAGAATGCTCATTTTAGTCTCCTGTATTTTAAAATTCTCCTCCAACATTTTTTCCATGCTATCTCTCATCCCTTATCATTCTTTCTGAAAGGTGACATCTTATATTCCTATCAGTACTGTTTTTGTTCATATTTCTGTTACAGCAGTTACCACCAGACCCTGAGTAATTGGGGCTGATAATTCTTTATCTGTATTTCCTAGTATTCTCTGCAGCTAACTCAAGACCTTGAATTTCCTATATAGTCATTAAGTGTTTATGGAATGAATAAATACATTCTTTAATTAATACTGTTAGTTGGTATTCATTATGTAGTTAATGGATTACTTTTTCTATCTCTCTCCTATGGAATCCAAGAGGGACACTGGTTTAGACAGTCAGCTCTCACACTTTTCTGTCTCAGACCCCTTTACACTGTGAAACGCTATTGATGTTCACAACAACCTGTGAATGGAAAACAAAACAGACTTATTGAGGACACCATAAGCTTTTGTTACATGGAGTTCATCTATTAATATATGTGAGACAGATAGGAAGAAAACATCCATTAGGAATTCAAGCAGGGAAAATTTTTAAAATATTTAGGAAGAAAACATCACATTAGGAATTCAAGCAGGGAAATTTTTTTAAATATTTAGGAAGAAAATATCACATTAGGAATTCAAGCAGGGAAATTTTAAAAAAATATTTAGGGAGTAAACATCACGTTAGTGATTCAAGTAGGGAAATTTTTTTTAAATATTAATTAATGTAAAAATATAATAAACCTATTGCATGTTAATATAACATATTTTTGTGAAAAATAATATTTTCTCAAATAAAATAATGTGGGGAAGAGAGTGGCACCATTTTACATTTTTGTACATCTCTAACGTCTGGTTTAATAGAAGGCAGCTCTATTCTCCTATCTGCTTCTTTATAGAATCTGTTGTGATAGAAAGAAAAGCTGGCCTTACAAAGATATGTAGTTGAAAAGGGAAAGATTTTTTAAAATAATTTTCAGAAAATTGTGGATATTCTAGAATTGCAGATATACTATACCAAATTTTCAAGAGGTAATTTCTTACAGGTAATTGCAGTGTGGAATATGAAACCATATCATTAAATTTTCCACACTCTGGTACATTAAAGACATTGATCTCTCTTTCACTTTGGCTCTTTTACTCACACATTATTTTATAGCATTTTACATTAGTCACTTGGACAATAAAGGTTCTCTGAATTATGCAGATTTTCCAAATGTTGACACATGTGATACAATATAACAGACCACATTTGTTGATAGCCCCACTGTTATCATTAGAAAATGTTTACGTATCAGGATGTAAAGTTATAGAGGCAGATACAAGCTTTCCAAAATTATGATTTCACATGAAAACTTGAGTTTTGATTTTGACAAAACAAATAGCTGTTTTCCTTGAAGTGATAGGCTCATTTTATTCTTTTTCTTTTGGAAGAATGTATGAAGAACAATACGCTTTCAGTTGTCTTTCCAGTAAAAGTCATACCATTGAGTATGAAGAGTATTCTACCCAATTCTAGGGGTGGGATTATGTTGTCTGTAGGATTATTCCCTGATCACCTTAGTTGGGTGACATGTGGCTAGAGTAGTGATTCCAGAAGTGAAAGTGGAGGTTGGAGATTTAGTTACCTAGTCATTATGTTGGAGCCTAAGTAGTGAATTTCTAAGGAAATATAAGAGTGATCATCCAGGAAAAGAATATAGAATGAGTGAGAAGAGGGTTGAAGGCAGAGCTGTAAAGAACACATCCACTTAGGGATATGAAGAAGTAGAGAATCTAGAGAAAGAGCTGGAAAGAGTTTTTATTGAATTAATAATTAGTAATGCCCCAAAGCCTTAAGGTCAGCAAACAAATATTTCCTTCTTACACTTCATCACCTAAAACAAAACCTGAATTGCCTCTGCTACTGTATTTCCTTGTCTGCAAATGGTCATCTGAATTTCTAATACCCTTTCTTCAAGCATCTGTCCTCTGACTCTATATTTTTAACTTTAATTGGTACATCTGTTTTTTTCATTTTTCTCCTCCTCTTGTTAATTTTTATGTTTTTTCAACAGAAGGAATCCTCAGCATATGAGAATATGGGCTAGGAGTTAAAAAAAAAAANAAAATATTAATTAATGTAAAAATATAATAAACCTATTGCATGTTAATATAACATATTTTTGTGAAAAATAATATTTTCTCAAATAAAATAATGTGGGGAAGAGAGTGGCACCATTTTACATTTTTGTACATCTCTAACGTCTGGTTTAATAGAAGGCAGCTCTATTCTCCTATCTGCTTCTTTATAGAATCTGTTGTGATAGAAAGAAAAGCTGGCCTTACAAAGATATGTAGTTGAAAAGGGAAAGATTTTTTAAAATAATTTTCAGAAAATTGTGGATATTCTAGAATTGCAGATATACTATACCAAATTTTCAAGAGGTAATTTCTTACAGGTAATTGCAGTGTGGAATATGAAACCATATCATTAAATTTTCCACACTCTGGTACATTAAAGACATTGATCTCTCTTTCACTTTGGCTCTTTTACTCACACATTATTTTATAGCATTTTACATTAGTCACTTGGACAATAAAGGTTCTCTGAATTATGCAGATTTTCCAAATGTTGACACATGTGATACAATATAACAGACCACATTTGTTGATAGCCCCACTGTTATCATTAGAAAATGTTTACGTATCAGGATGTAAAGTTATAGAGGCAGATACAAGCTTTCCAAAATTATGATTTCACATGAAAACTTGAGTTTTGATTTTGACAAAACAAATAGCTGTTTTCCTTGAAGTGATAGGCTCATTTTATTCTTTTTCTTTTGGAAGAATGTATGAAGAACCATACGCTTTCAGTTGTCTTTCCAGTAAAAGTCATACCATTGAGTATGAAGAGTATTCTACCCAATTCTAGGGGTGGGATTATGTTGTCTGTAGGATTATTCCCTGATCACCTTAGTTGGGTAACATTTGGCTAGAGTAGTGATTCCAGAAGTGAAAGTGGAGGTTGGAGATAGTTACCTAGTCATTATGTTGGAGCCTAAGTAATGAATTTCTAAGGAAATATAAGAGTGATCATCCAGGAAAAGAATATAGAATGAGTGAGAAGAGGGTTGAAGGCAGAGCTGTAAAGAACACATCCACTTAGGGATATGAAGAAGTAGAGAATCTAGAGAAAGAGCTGGAAAGAGTTTTTATTGAATTAATAATTAGTAATGCCCCAAAGCCTTAAGGTCAGCAAACAAATATTTCCTTCTTACACTTCATCACCTAAAACAAAACCTGAATTGCCTCTGCTACTGTATTTCCTTGTCTGCAAATGGTCATCTGAATTTCTAATACCCTTTCTTCAAGCATCTGTCCTCTGACTCTATATTTTTAACTTTAATTGGTGCATCTGTTTTTTTCATTTTTCTCCTCCTCTTGTTAATTTTTATGTTTTTTCAACAGAAGGAATCCTCAGCATATGAGAATATGGGCTAGGAGTTAAAAAAAAAAACCCCAAGGAAAGATCCATGGTTGTGGGTAGGAGTCGCTTTATTTGGAAGTACAGCCTTCCAAGTCAGGGTGGACCCACCAAGGAATGGCTCCTTACCTGGCAGGCTGGAATTCTGCCTTGTGGAAAACAAGCGTAGTCTATCAGTGTCTTTCCGTGTGCTCAGCTGAGTTTGTAAACATTGATGCAGTGATTTAAGTTAGCTCAGGAAGGCTGCATTTCCAAAGAAAGCCAAACCATAAATGTTTCTGTGGTTTTATATTTCATGGTTTTTGTATAAATCTCAGGGAGAGCTGTTTGTTTTCTATTTGTGACCCCTAGTCCTGCAGCAGTTATGCTTTATTCCATGCTCTCCTGAAATCGTATCTTGCAATAGATTTCTCAGTTTTGGATCCATTTGATTGAATTGATTCATATAATTAAAATGCTCTTTTCACATTGCTTTCTTATTCTGTCTTTGTAATACTGTAGAGCTCAAAAATTTGTTTAACAAGAAACATACTATTTAAAGGAAATCTCAGGAAAACCTTCTTCAGTATTTACAGTGTTATAAAAGTAGACATCGATTCCCAGCTGGTTTTTATCCAAGTTTCACTATACAGATGGCTGTATATACTGCCCTTCAAATCCCTACGGGAGAAGATTTATAATGTCTTCCCTCTTCCTCCTTTAATAACTGGTTTCAATGTCTAATAGTCATCACGAATGCGGAGTTTTTTTCTCAGGTCTGACTTAAATCTCCCCACCTGCATGTTAACCATATTTCTTTGTCCTCTGACCTCAATAGAGGTGGGGAACTAGCAGTAATTATTACTCTTATATTTCTTTTTCTCTTGAAAGACAATGCTTCATCCCTTGTACAAATCAGTGATAGTAATAGACTTAAATTTCCCAGAGAAAAATGCTTGTCTATTAATTCCACATGAAACAGACATTATTTTATTTCAGAACCAAGAGACTATTTAAAAGGTAATATAGCACGTTTCTAGAAAATTCATATTGTAACTTTAGTACAATAGAAAGTAATTGTCTATCCACCCCCCCCGGCCCCCCACCATTATCTTACTCTTCAGTGTAACCTTTGTTCCTAAATTAGTATCTTGTCTTCCAGGCCTTTTTCTGTGTAATTAGGTAAGAAAGTAAGTAAATAAGCTAGTAAACCAACAATAAGCAAAATAAAGGTGTGTACTAAGAGCAGGACAGTGTGGTTTCCATTGTGACTTCTTTTCTCTCTCTCTCATTAGAGTTTTGGCTACCCAGCATAAAATACCATGAAGGAAACTTAATTATACAGTTGTGCCAGGTTTTAAACATTATATGTATACTTTAAATTTTATGTTAAATTAGGTTAAGTTTGATCACGTTTAAAGTGTGTGGATATATTGATACAACCACGGAAAACCAGCTGTATTAACTTAAGTATACCCATCTGATCCACTGGTTTCACAACTGGGCATATAGCCAATGGAAGCAAGTCTACCAAAAGGCATGTAGTAGACTGTTCACAGCCTCATTATTTATAATGGCCCTAAATATTCTTCAAAGTGGAGTGGACAGAGAAGCAGTTACAGTCGTATAGAACAATAAAACAGAGGAAGGGAAAAAAAAGATTGAGATTTTGGATGATGTTGAACTAAAGAAGCTAGACACAAAATAGTGTATCTGTGTATATGACATTCAAAAGCAAACGGAAAATTAGCTGTACTGAGAGGGTTAAAAGTAACGGTTTGCTGTTGTAGGATTATTGATTAGGTAGGTATCAAGGGAATCTTCTAGAGCGCTGGGTATATTCCATACCTTGATCTGGGGGGTGGTTATGTGGATAGATGTATGTGTAAAAAGTAACTGAACTACATACTTAAGATGTGTATGCTTTATTTTATGTTATACTCCTCATTTTCCTCCTCCATTATATCTGAGGCCTCTGAGTCTGAAACTGGTTATATCTTCTAGGTAAGTGACCCCTCTTTGTTGCAATGCCTTGTCACATATTCTAGGCAAAGTCTTTGGAGGAGGGGAGGAAGTTTATTTTTATTGTTTGTTTTGCTCCGTGATTTAGTAAGTATTTTTCTAGTCCTATATTACCTTCCAGGAATTTATACTTCAATTAAAAAAATTTTTTTTAGTGTATCACCATAGTATTATTATATATAAAAAAGCCAGAATTCTATTATGGCCATAACTACCTGAATATTCTCCCTTCTGTTATTTCTGTTTCCTGGTTTAACTAAGTACAGTTAGATCTCCCAACTGGAAATTTTATTTAGGCTATATTCTAATATGTATGGATTTATATGGCTGTATATCTTTTTCATAACTGGGGAAATTTGAGTACAGGCTTTCTTCTTGGGATAATGAGAATGTTCTGAAATTATATAGTAGTGAATGATTACATAACTCTGAGTGTACTAAAAACCACTGGATTGTACATTTTAAGGGTGAATGTTATGATATGTGAGTTATATCTCTATAAAGCTCATGTTAAAAAAGAAGCTCTTAGGGACTTCCCTGTGGTCCAGTGGCCAAGACTCCATGTTCCTAATGCAGGGGGTCCTGGTTCAATCCCTGATCAGGGAGCTAGATCCCACAGGCTGCAACTAAGGGTTCTCGTGCTGCTATGAAGATTCAATATGCAGAGTGCTGCAACTATGACCTGGTGCAGCCAAATAAATAAACAAAATGATAAAAAACAGAAGAAGCTCTTCGTAATAAAGGTATTATGGTTAAAAAAAAAAAAAATTCAGGACTTCCCTGTAGCTTGAATGGTAAAGAATCTGCCTGCAATGCAGGAGACTCAGGTTCAGTCCCTAGTTTGGGAAGATCCTCTGGAGAAGGGAATTGCAATCCACTCCAGTATTCTTGCCTGGAGAATCCCATGGGCAGAGAAGCCTGGTGGGCTACAGACCTTGGGGTCACGAAGAGTCAGCAATTCAACCAAAGTTTAAAGATAAATCAAGAAAATCTCATAAAATGTAGAAAGAACAGGGCATTGGAAAAGCAAAATATATAGAGAACCAATTCAGGAGACCCAAGAACTATTGAAAGTTTTAGAAAGAGAGAAAAAGAGGAGAACAGGAAATTAGTAAGGAAAGAATGTGAGACTTCCCAGATGTGAAGAAAGACATATCAAATAGTAGAACAGGCTGAAAAGCAAGTGGAAAGAATAAAAACCCTCTAAACTAGACATCATCACTATGACTCCTCAGAGTACAAGAGAATGAAAAGATCCTATGACCCTCTAGATGGAAAAAAGGAAGCTCATCTACAAAGGAACGAAAATAGGACTAGCACAGGTTTCTTATGAGCAATGCTCAGCCAGAAGATAATGAAGCAATGCATTATTTTCAACCTTGAATTATAGATCTGGATAAACTATTAATAAACTTGGAGGGCAAGAAAAAACCTTTTTAGAGATAAAATGAACTTTGCTTTCCACACACCTTTTCTGAGGAAGTTACTTGAGATTGTCCAGCGAAACAAGGCAGCATAGCAGGAAAGAAAAATCAGAAATTTAACCAAACAGTGTTCCAATAGAGGAAAGCAACAGAGTCAGTTCCAGGCTGCTGACTACACAGAAAGGCCTGGAGAACAGTCCGCCCATGATGGGACTGGAGAATGAAGGGGTTTGGTTGTAAAGTATTCAGGGAGGGGGAAAAAACAAAACAAAAACCCCCACAGCTCAACTATACCTCAGTTAAAAATAACAACAACATAACCTGGACTTCAAAGATGAGACAGTGTATTTGAAATTAGGAGACTTCACAGCTTTGATTAAGGCAGGGAATGCAGCTCCCCCATCCCCTTAGAAAAAGCCCATAAGCGTTCTAGGACCAAAGTATATGCATAAGGAAATGCAATCATAATTTGTACCTTGGGTCTGTCATTAATAGTTATATAGTTCATTATGATGGAAACACAATTGACTGATTTTGAACTGTTTGAATCAAGCTATACAAAAAGCATGTAAGGTCTTCTTCTGGTGGCTCAGTGGTAAAGAATCTGCCTGCCAGTGCAGAAGAATGAGTTCAATCCCTGGTCTGGGAAGATCCCACACGCTGCAGAACAGCCAAGCCCGCGGGCCACAATTATTGAGCCTGTGTTCTAGAGCCTGGGAATGGCAACTACTGAGCCCATGCACTCTAGAGCCCATGCTCTGCAACAAGAGAAGCCACGGGAAGAGAAGTCTGCACATCGCAACTGGAGAGTAGCCCCCACTCACCGCAACTAGAGAAAGCCCTCACAGCACCGAAGACCCAGCACAGCCAAAAATAAATAAATAAAATTATTTTTTTTAAAGGCACATAAGACTAAATTATGGTCATAAAGCAAAATATAAATGCTATCCATCTTGATGAAAATAAAAGTACAGATGATTTGAAAGATGAAAGGAAGAGATACAAAGTAGAGGGAGGGGCAAAGAGGGATTAATATCCTCTGCTCAGAAGACGAAAAGCTGTAGGATACCATCTGTAATTGACAGAACAAAGAAGAAAGTTTAAGAATGTAATGTAAATTACGAAGATAACCAACAAATGGGGAGGAATAGTGCTCAAGCCTCTGTCAGTTTAGAGGCTATCTCACGATCTCTTTGTTGTATATTCCTTGCCCTTTGTAATTCCTTTTTGTCTTTCTGATGAAATGAGATGAGGATGTAAACCCATGTGTTCAGTCTACCCTCTGAACCTTTTGTACATTATTTACAGAACTCCAAAAGCATCTTTTGTACACAAGAGCTTTCTAATGTCAACTGTAGAATTAAGTTTTCCCTGACCATGCTGTCTACCAACCAATAGTTTTGTTTTAGTAGCATCACCACCTTTGTCTACATGTTAGTATGAGCGCTTTTGCTATAATTTGCATGCATTCCTGGAAAACTTGTTTTGCAAAATCACATACTGATTATCAGGGCTCATGATAAAAAAATATCATTAGCAGGAGCCCAGTTAAAAATCTATACAAATTTATAATTAGAGCACTAACAAAAACTCCAAGCCATGCTTCAGCAATACGTGAACGGTGAACTCCCTGATGTTCAAGTTGGTTTTAGAAAAGGCAGAGGAAGCAGAGATCAAATTGCCAACATTCCCTGGATCATGGAAAAAGCAAAATAATTCCAGAAAAACATCTATTTCTGCTTTATTGACTATGCCAAAGCCTTTGACTGTGTGGATCACAATCAACTGTGGAAAATTCTGAAAGAGATGGGAATACCAGACCACCTAACCTGCCTCTGGAGAAATCTGTATGCAGGTAAGGAAGCAACAGTTAGAACTGGACATGGAGCAACAGACTGGTTCCAAATAGGAAAAGGAGTACGTCAAGGCTGTATTTTGTCACCCTGCTTATTTAACTTATATGCAGAGTACATCATGAGAAACNTTCTGAAGGAGATCAGCCCTGGGATTTCTTTGGAAGGAATGATGCTAAAGCTGAAACTCCAGTACTTTGGCCACCTTATGTGAAGAGTTGATTCACTGGAAAAGACTCTGATGCTGGGAGGGATTGGGGGCAGGAGGAGAAGGGGATGACCGAGGATGAGATGGCTGGATGGCATCATGGACTCGATGGACGTGAGTCTGAGTGAACTCTGAGAGATGGTGATGAACAGGGAGGCCTGGTGTGTTGCGATTCGTGGGGTCACACGGAGTCGGACACGACTGAGCGACTGAACTGAACTGAACTATTATGGGAAGATCCTAGATTCTTGGCTCACTGAAATCATTCCTTTGATACGCACCTCAGCTCTCTGGGGCCAATATCCTGTGTTTCACATCCTGAGTTTCCTCAGTGCTCACTGGCTTACACTGGAGGTCTGCAATCATTGATGACTGTGACATTCTTTGTTTACTGATACAGCAGGAAATATTCCATTTCTCACACTTAATAATTACCATTCCCACAAGCAAGATAAATGTTCTTAAATCTTCACGGTCAAATGTTTTAAGCTGTTGTGAATTTCAGATCATTTCTACATGAATTTCTTTTAAGTTCAAGGATAGGTTATTGACATTTCCTGAGCATACGGCAAATTCCAAGAATGCATGCAGCCACCATGGTTTTTACCTAACTATAATATGGCTTAATATTGTTTTGAAAAATTTATCTGTATGTGTCCTAGTTGCATTCATTGTGCTAACAGAAATACCCTACATGAATTCTCTGTTTCCAAAGTTAATTTGGCAAACATCTGCTACAAGAAAATGGTCCAGATGGTTTTTGACATGTAGTGATAATAAATAAGTGGTCCTTTTCACATATTGCATGGATTTGCTGCAGTTTTCTATTAAAGGGATGTGGTTTATAAAAGGGGGGAGGGAGTTAATTTCATGGCCACCCAAGGCATATGGAAACATATGTGAGTCATGTGTCTAAATGCCAGACTACTCTTTATAGATTCAAATGGGGTCACATTGCCAGAAATATCTCATATGTTACTGACCATGTCTCTTTCTGATATTTTAACATCACTTGCCACATGTATTAACCTTAATCTTTTCAACAGCCCTATAGAGTATCATCTCTATTTCTAGACATAGAAGTAGCCCATAATTATTAGTAAGTGGTAGAGCATTTAACATCAAATTCCGTGTTCCTAGTACCCATACATTTTCCATATCAATTGTTTCTCTACTGCCAGGTTTCATTCGGTGGACAAGGCCTTCTCTGTGAGCAAACTTGCTTGAGGGCGCCTTTTTATCCCCTCTGAAGCCCATTGTCAGTCTCCTCCCATCAGACAGAGTGGCACACTTGTACCCACCCTGAAAGCTCTCAGGTACAGGAGAACCATCCTGAAACGCAGAGACTGCCTCTTTCACTCAATCCAGTGCCCTTCTTAAACATCCAAATAGCAGTTCACCTCAATATCTCACAGAACATCTTCTGAAACACCTTCATCTCTGCCCATGATCCTTCTCTCCCTGTGCTGAACCAGAGGACTCAATCCAAGTCAGATACTGCAGTTTGCTTCCCTACAGAGCAAAGGCTTTTAACCAAAAACTGATAACAGTTGATCAATGAGCTGGGTTAAGAGGCAGGCAAGCACTAGGTTTTCATAGAAAATGAACCAGACAGAGAATGCTGTATTTATCAAAATTCCTTCTGTGAAGCATGTGATATGTGGTTGAGAGGAATACATTCAAACGTCAGTTGGAATAGTAAGATCCCACAGGGGTGTGTAAAGGTGGCTGTTAAATAACCAGTAATGTTGCGTGGGGTGGTCTGTGAGTTAGACTTGTGTTAGACTTGTTGGGGGAAGCAAGCAAGCTTGGAGCCAGAGGGGAACTATTCTTAATAAGGAGCAAGAGCTGAGGGAGCTAGCTCTGCCTTTCCCACAAGGAGTGCTTAACCTTTCCACAACTGAACAAACACTTATTAAGGAAAAGGAATTTGAAGAGGCACCAAACTGAGAGCCTGAGAATGCCACACAAGCTTCCCTTGTTTCCAGGAGTTAGTTATGGCCTGGGCTGCTACTATGATTCCTACCTTCCGTATAACTGTTTCTAGAAATCTTTAACTTTCTTAAATGTAGTATTTAATTGTCAATATCTATGGCACCTGCTTTAAACAGAGCCCTAGGCTATTATTTCAAGAACACAAGAGAAACATTAGAGACTAGGAAGCTGTAAATGAAGGAACAAAACTATTACATAAAAAACACAGATAGCATCAGTGCTTAACCTAAGTAACGTTAAATAACTTAAATGACACTCATGAGCATTTAGTACATCTGATACTCTGCTGAGTGCTTTATACACACTGTATGTGCTGTGTTAAGTCACTTCAGTAATGTCTGACTCTTTGTGACCCTTTAGACTGAAGCCTACCAGGCTCTTCTGTCCATGGAAATTATCCAGGCAAGAATACTGGAGTAGATTGCCATGCCCTCCTCCAGGGGATCTTCCTGACCCAGCATCTCTCATGTCTCCTGCATTGGCAGGTGGGATCTTTACCACCAGCGCCACCTGAAGAGCCTCATATATGCTCTATCTCATTGAATGCACACACATACACACAATACCGTGAGGCAGATACTAGTGATATCTCCATCTAACAGGTGAGAAATCTAAGACAATGTGATGTTAAATAATTTGCCCAAGGTCCTCCAGCTGACAAAAGGCAGAGCCACTATAAGTCAGCATGTGAAGGGGATCCACCAAAAGACTGGGGCAGAACTCAGTAGAAGAGCTGTTCAGTTCAGTTCAGTCGCTCAGTCGTGTCCAACTCTTGGCGACCCCATGAATCGCAGCACGCCAGGCCTCCCTGTCCATCACCAACTCCCAGAGTTCACGCAGACTCACGTGCATCGAGTCCATGATGCCATCCAGCCATCTCATCTTCTGTCGTCCCCTTCTCTTCNTTCTTTGGAAGGAATGATGCTAAAGCTGAAACTCCAGTACTTTGGCCACCTCATGTGAAGAGTTGACTCATTGGAAAAGACTCTGTTGCTGGGAGGGATTGGAGGCAGAAGAAGAAGGGGACGACAGAGGATGAGATGGCTGGATGGCATCACTGACTCGATGGAAGTGAGTCTGAGTGAACTCCGGGAGATGGTGATGAACAGGGAGGCCTGGCGTGCTGCGATTCATGGGGTCGCAAAGAGTCGGACACAATTGAGCGACTGAACTGAACTGAACAAAAAAAACAATAAAAATCTTGATTAAAATACTAGCACAGTTCAAAAGGTATGCCAGTTTCCTATAGATAAAGAAATATTGTAGTATATTTGGGACTTCATGTGAACAAAAGAGTTGAAGGTAGCTCACTGGAAGGGAATGTAAAGAGAAGTTGAGGCTGTTTGTGTATGGAGGCAAAGGCAAAATGCGCTGAAGATCAGGGAGGACCAACCAGGAAGCACTTCCAAGACAGGGCATATGATCAGCAGAGCTAAGAGGAAGAGCTAGGAATGCAGTCAGGACTCACTTCCTCTTATGGCTTGCAGTGTTCAGCTATGTTTGCTTACTTTGTGTTTATTTGGTGGCACAGGATGTTAAGTGACAGATGAATAGGTGTGACTTTTTTTTAATATTAAAAGTATTCCTGTTTGCCAGTTTTGTGTTGGTTAACAAACCAGAGTTTTCGCAGAACATGTTATATTTAATTATTTTAATATGCTTTCTCCTTATTATATTAGAAAAGTAATTAAAAAGTAGACAAGTGAAATGCTGATATTTGAATTTTGCGAATACATGTGTTAATACATCAGTTCAGTTCAGTTCAGTCTTAATACATAACTTTGTTTATTCAGATTTCACATACTAGGTTTTCATTCACAGTTTCAAGACAATGATGAATAAAAAACATGCATGATAGTGTTATTATTTGTTATAGAGTTTTTTTTTAAGAAAACATTTAGTAGCTAAATATACTATTTTAGACAAAATTTCTGATGGTTGCTTTTTACCATTAAGACACACTTTGAGGATTAAGTCAAACCTAGCACTGACAGAATGCTCTTTTTTGTTGTTGTTAAGAAAATCAACAAAAAATCATATATGTATAAATATTTTAAATATATCTTTCCAAGCCACAAAGCAGGTTCAAAAGGTTCAGTCACTCAATCATGTACGACTGTTTGTGACGCCATGGACTGCAGCATGCCAGGTCTCCCTGTCTATCACCAACTCCCGGAGTTTACCCAAACTCATGTCCATCAAGTTGGTGATGCCTTCCAGCTATCTCATCCTCTGTCGTCCCCTTCTCCTCCTACCCTCAATCTTTCCCAGCATCAGGGTCTTTTCTAATGAGTCAACTCTTCGCATCAGGTGGCCAAAGTATTGGAGTTTCAGCTTCAGCATCAGTCCTTCCAATAAACACTCAGAACTGATCTCCTTTAGAATGAACTGGTTGGATCTCCTTGCATTCCAAGGGACTCTTAAGAATCTTCTTCAACACCACTGTTCAAAAGCATCAATTTTTCAGCACTCAGCTTTCTCTACAGTCCAATTCTCACATCCATACATGACCACTGGAAAAACCATAACCTTGACTAGATGGACCTTTGTTGGCAAAGTTATGTCTCTGCTTTTTAATATGCTGTCTAGGTTGGTCATAACTTTCCTTCCAAGGAGTAAGCATCTTTTAATTTCATGGTTACAGTCTAGTTTATCAAATCTATGTAGTAAGTAGAAAGGTAATTTCTATAATTCATTTGAATACAATGGAATTAAATATTATAAGGATCATAGACAATATTAAAATATTGAATCATTTTATTTTCTAAATCTGTCCCTTTTCTCCCAAGCAATAATTCTATTTTACTGTTTCAAAATATACATAGAATTAATGGTTGTTAAAGTTTTCTGTTTTTTTCTCAACTAAATATCAGAAGCCTGTTTCTCTTTCTTAAAAACTATATTTTTAAAAAAGAGCCTAATAGATTTTCTTACTTGAAAACTAGTTTTCAAATTTCAAAATTGTCCCTTTTCACAGAATTGCTATATATATTTCTTGATATAAAATAACCCTTGTTTTTATGACTGAAAAAAAGTGTGTTGGCAAGACTTCTTTGGTTGATATTTTAAAATCACTATGTAAATCTACCTGAGAAGTTTTTTTTTTTCTTTTTTGTAATATGAGATATGAATAAATGTTCTATTACTTTTTCAACACCTGGTCTTAGTTGCTTGCAGTTTTAGTTGAAATGAACTGAGAAGATTTCTCAAGTTATTAGTCTTATTGTATAACATTTTTAATACTCAGTTAATTTTACTTGTTTTATGTAAGATTCTGACTAAACTTATATTTTAAAATGTCACTAGTCTATATCTTAAAGTATTTGTGTAAAGTATTCTTTTAATAAATTTAAATTACCATGTTTTGGATTTTTACCAAAAACCCCCTGCTTTCATGACAAGTACAAGAAGTGCTAGTGGCCTGTGTATATAAGAAAAAGATACGCAGTGGGAAAGAGACTAGAGCAGAAAGGGTGAATAATTGCTAATTCACTATGTAGTATTCTGTTGGCAGTTCCTATTATGAAATATAGCCATTTGTTCTTTGGATCTCATACTTTATGTTGGAAGGTGGCGTTATGTAAATATGGTTGTTGAATCCAAGTCTGAGATTGGAAGATGCTAACTGAATAAAGTTTAACTATATTTTTGAATTGAAGACGTTTTTACCTTTAAGTTGAACATATGGTTATTGCAGTTGAAATCGAAACAGACCTGATGACTTTCTCTGATGATTTCCATTTTTTTAGGTCTAAGGGCAGTTATGTTAGAAATGGATTGTGTTTATTCTGAGCCTTTCTAATTTCTTCTCCTTCAGGTCCTGGAGATAGGGTTGGAGGGGTAGGCAGTTACGTACCACCTAGACCCTTTCACGGTTTCAAGAGTTTTGAGTTGTTCCCTTAGCAGTACTTGTCACAATAATAATTAAGTAATTGTTCATGTAATTGTTCTATGACTATCTCTCTTGGTAACAAAGCTCTGTGTGTCCAGGGACTACACTGCCATCAGCTGCAGCACAATGTTTAAAGAAATAAATGGAGCTCACTGCAGTATTAGATCTGAACCCATTTCATGTGAAAATTTGTTTTCACATATTTAATGTGTCAGAAGATGTTCTTGTGTAAAAATGTTCATCCTCTGCACAGAAGATCCCATCCCTTAACAGAGTGACATGTAATGAGCTGGATTAGTTAGGAGAGCATTCTGGGAGTCATTTGTCTTCCTTATGTGCTGGCCATGAGGACAGACTTTTCTCTGATTTGTTCATGGGCTTGTGCTTAGCAATAAGAACAGTCCCTAGCACAAAAACATGTATTGAACCAATGGATTAATAAAAGTTAATGACACTCTTAACTCAATAATAAGAAAGCAAACAACTTAATAAAAATGAGCAAAGGATTTGAACAGACACTTCACCAAAAAAGATATAAGGTGGCAAATAGGCACATGAACAACATTATTGATGAACATAAGATGAACAGCATTATTAGTCATTAAAAAATCCAAATTAAAACCCTATTAAGATATTGCCTATTAGATAACCTGTTAAACTGGCTAAAATGAAAATACCTGGCAATACTAAGGCTATTGAGGATGTGAGGCAATAGAACTCTCATTTGTCACAGTAGGACAGCTCACTTTGGAAATTAGTTTGTCAGTTTATAATCTTATAAAGTTAAGCATACATTTAGCATATGTTCCAGCAACCCTAGAAATTTACTTATGAAAAAACTGAAATCTTATGTCCACAGACACATATGCACATAAAATACTGTATGAAGATGTTTATGAAGTTTTTATTCATCATTTCTAAAAATTGGAAACAACCCAAATGATCATGAACTGGTGAATGGATAAGTTTAAACAAACTATGGTTCTTACAACGGATTGCTACTCAACAAGAAAATAGAGCAAATTACTGATACAAGCAACAACATGAATGAACACAAAATACCTTATGCTCAAGTAAAAGAAGCTAGACTCAAAAGGCTATGTGCTATATGATTCCATTTATAGAACATTCTGGAAGGGAATAACTATGGGACAGAAACCAGATAAACACGGACAAGTGTTCACCAAGGACTGGGGATGGGAAAAGAGAATTGACTACAAAAGGGGAACTTTGGGGAGTAAAAGACATAATCTATCTTGATTATGACTGTGTTTTTTTCAAAATTCAGAGAACTATTTTGAGAACACCCTGAACCAGAATAGAGTGAATTTTACTGTATGTAAATTATACTTTAATCAAGCCAACTTAAAACCAAGCAAAGAAGGGATTAATGAGGCTCTTCTCTGTTAGTACTTAAGCTAGCACATTGTAAACTTGCTGCTTGAGAATCAGGAATGAGCTATGCTTTACCAAGGGACCGAAGAAACTAGTGAGACTCAGTTCTGTACTCTTCATTTCCACTGTTCTTCCCCACCGCCAACTGTTCTTATTGTTTGAAAATGAAAGTTGCTCAGTCATGTCCGACTCTTTGTGACCCTATACAAGTCCATGGAATTCTCCAGGCCAGAATACTGGAGTGGGTAGCCTTTCCCTTCTCCAGGGGATCTTCCCAACCCAGGGATGAAACCCAGGTCTCCCTCATTGAAGGTAAATTCTTTACCAGCTGAGCCACAAGGAGTGGGTAGCCTGTCCCTTCTCCAGCAGACCTTCCCATCAAGGAATTGAACCAGGGTCTCCTGCATTGCTGTTTACCAACTGATCTATCAGGGAAGCCCCATANGGTCTCCCTCATTGAAGGTAAATTCTTTACCAGCTGAGCCACAAGGAGTGGGTAGCCTGTCCCTTCTCCAGCAGACCTTCCCATCAAGGAATTGAACCAGGGTCTCCTGCATTGCTGTTTACCAACTGATCTATCAGGGAAGCCCCATATAAGTGGGTAATAAGGCACTTTAGAATCCTTAATCTCTCCAAAATATGCAATAAAAAGGTAGAATATATTACAGGCTTGTAAGTTTCTTGTGACAAGGTCTTTATTTTTTGTGTATTATAATCTGTAGCAAAACCACTAATTGACAAATGCCATTTAGCACCATGTGGGACACTGAGCTCTCACTTGTTTGCTACCCTGTAGAATTGCTAGGAAAATCAGAAGAGGACATGTCCTAAATAAATACAGGTAGTTTTGTTGCCAAATATGAACAAACCTAGGCATAGCAAACAAACCTGGATTTTAAGCATCAGAGGGTAAACCAGGAAGACAGTGTGGCTGAAATGTATGGGAAGGATTTACTGGCCTTGCATTTGTGTTTGGCTCGATTGCACTCTTCTTGCCCAGTGAGGAGAAACTGTAGTGTTCTGGAGTTCTGCCCATTGCATTGATGGAATGGCAGGAAGGAGATCTGACATAGTACAATGGGAAGTGACTAAATGGAAGGAGTGCTACTTAGGAAAAGGCTGGACTTAGAGGTCTGAAAGACTGAATCTTCAACAGGGTTTGTTTGTGTTTTTGGTACTCCAGTGTTTAATGAGGTGAGAGTTTTGTTCTAGATCTAGGTGACCATGGTAGTAAATGTGCTCTCACTTACAAGAAACCCTTTCTTTGGATATCTCATCTTCCAGGGTTTTTTCCACTCTGGTTCTCCATACATTTTTGTTCCAACAACAGTCTGCTTTTATGCTCAAGGATATTGTCCATAAACCCATTGATATCAATGATAAAGTTTTAGCTATAGTCCTAACAGATTTCTCCTTTGCTTTATATACATAACACACACAATTGGAAACGTTGCCTTTTTGGCTGTTAGATTGCTGTATCATATGTCTTGCAGAGTTACTCCACGTTGACCTCAAGAACTATTTATTCATAAGACTTTATTTGAAAACACGTTCATGGGGTATTGCAGAGTTATGAAATGAATCCTAATAGCAATATGGCTTTGGCAAGAGCACTTAACATCTGTTTTCTTGCTTGCAAAATGCAGTTGGTAGTTTCAACTTTGCTGTTGTCACCATGTTGTTTTAAGAGTCACAAAAGCTTAGGAAAGCTTGCAGTTGACTCTGAAGTTTTGTGCTGATGGGAGATAGTGAAGAACAGAGAAGCCTGGCGTGCTGCAGTCTGTGGGTCACAAAGAGTCGGACATGATTGAGCAACTGAACAACAGCAAGGCGGTAGTAGTATTAATGGCACGCTCCTCTTTATTTTTACCGCTCCCAGAAGAGGCTACACTGATAAATTGTATGTTTTTCCAGGGAGAGTCACTCCGGGGCAGCTCATGTCTTATATACAGCTCTTCAAGAACAACCTCAAATCTCTAGGGAATCACTGTGGGCTCCTACAGCTTGGGCTGGCCACTGTCCAAACTCTGAAACACCCACAGACTGCCAAGTGGGACAACTTTCTGGCTTTTGAAAGGCTCCTTCTCCAGGTATGTTGCTCTGGGAGCTTCTTGGGATATTAATAATTAAAGTTTTTACTTCCAGGGAAAAATTTAATATTTATTATAATCTGAGTAATAAATCATATTGTTGACATGTGCCCTATATCATATTTTGTAAGTGTCCCCAATTTAAAATGCAGGTAGCAGCTTTTTCTATTTTTTTAGTTTTTCTACTTTTTTTGTCTCTTGACAGTAATGTCTTTGGCTTCTCAATACTTAGATAAATGATTTTTTTGAGTATTTAACTAAACTTTGAAAATCTCTTTTCGATTTTATGCCATTTGGACCTTTCTTAATCTTCGTGGCATCTTTATTCAATCCTTGCTACTTTTCCTGTAGAATATGCTACTTTTTACACTTCTTCTGACAATAGTTTCTGATCCTTAACAACATATAATAACATGTGGCTTAAAATGATGTTTAATAACAGATGAAAGGGAGGCAAACTCCCTTTGTAGTTTTACGAAGAGATATGTACATGGGGTATGGCCTTTGCATTATTGTTAAAATATTTACATGGGATACTTTAAAAAACATGTATTTTTAAAATTATAAGGTATTTTGAAACAAAATACTATGAATATTTAGATATTTTACACATAGATTCAATATAATTTAGTTATTTTTTATATTTATATGCATTTTCATTAAAGAAATAAAACTAGAGGTAAAGTTGAAACAGCACTGATACTTAACCCTTTCCATGCTCTGATTCTGCTTTTTCCTTTCCTGGGGTAATCAGAAGCTTGATTCCTTATTTCTACATATTTATTAAAAACTTATTTTTCCATAAATAATACAGAGTACTGTGCTACGGGTTTTATTTTTATGTAAGTGATGTCATATTATAAATATCCCTGAACAACCTGCTTTTCCCTCTCAGCATTCTGTTTTTAAGGTAATCCAAATTGACATATACAGATTTAATTGTATGAATATTCAACAATTTATCCAATCCATATTGATATATAGCTAGACTGTCCCACACACACATGTGTGTGTGTGTGTGTGGTTAGAAAGAATGAGATGAATATCCTGGAGCTTGTCTTCTTGTTTACATGTGAGAGAGTGTCTCTAGGGCACATACCTTGGAGAGGATTGTTAAATTTGTTGACCATGCATATTGATGTGACCAAACTGACCGCTAGATTTTTCATGGGTATTTTAATAATTCTAATACCATATGTAAATTGAATTTTCTAATTGCTTGCTAGTATCTTGGAATACTCTTGACTGTTGATTGGGGATCACACGTCCAACAGCCTTGCATTTTGCATTTATATTTGTTATCCAATTAAAAAATAAAGGTTCATTGGAGGATAATTGCTTTACAATGTTGTGTCAGCTTCTGCCATACAACGATGTGAATCAGTAATGAGTATACAGATGTTCCCTTCCTCTTGAATCTCCCTCCAGCTTCCCACCTCCTGCCCCATCCTACTCCTCTGGGTTGTTACACAGCACTGGGTTGAGCTTGTTTTCCTTTTTCCTGCTGTGTCTTTGGTTCTCCTGTATTTCCTCTGCTGCTGCTGCTGCTAAGTCGCTTCAGTTGTGTCCGACTCTGTGCAACCCCGTGCAACCCCATAGACGGCAGCCCATGAGGCTCCCCCGTCCCCAGGATTCTCCAGGCAAGAACACTGGAGTGGGTTGCCATTTCCTTCTCTAATGCATGAAAGTGAAACGTGAAAGTGAAGACGCTCAGTCGTATTTCCTCTGCAGGCAGTAATATCTGTAAATAATAACAGTTTTGTTTCTTCCTTTCCACATGTGATAGCACTTTCTTTTTTTTATTTTAATTGGAGGCTAATTACTTTACAATATTGTAGTGGTTTTTGCCATACATTGACATGAATCAGCCATGGGTGTACATGTATTCCCCATCCTGAAACCCCTTCCCACCTCCCTACCCATCCTATCCCTCAGGGTCATCCCAATGTGATAGCACTTTCTTAGTGCACTGACCAGGCATACTAAAACTTGCCATGAAAGTAGGTGTTTTCATCTTATTCCTGACTATAAAGAAAATGTTCTAAAGTTTTATTGTTAAATATTATTTTTTGTTTTTAAGTTTCTTCTTAATTATATTTTGCTGAGTAATTGTTATTGCTATTTTTGTCATGCATAAGTATTGAATTTCACTTAATACAGAGTCTGAATTTTTAGATGTATATATATATGGGCTTCCCAGGTGGCACTAGTGGTAAAGAACCCGCTTGCCAATGCAGGAGACATAAGAGATATAGGTTTGATCCCTGGGTTGGGAAGATCCCTTGGATGAGGGCTTGGCAACCAACTCCAGTATCTTGCCTGGAGAATCCCCATGGACCGAGGTGCCTGGTAGGCTGCAGAGTCAAATATGACTGCATGCTGACACACGTGCAGCTGGGTTTACTATGGTAAACCCTATGAAGAATTCATAACCTATAAAGGATTCTTTTGGTAGCCTATGAAGATTTTTTTTTATATTCTAACAAGAAAGTTTGATTTAACTTTCTCAATTAAATGGGAATAAAGTACCTATATCACAGTGTTATATCATCAGGATTGAATGAGATTGCATATGTATATCACTGAGTTATACTGCTTAACATATAGTAAATGTTCAATAAGTATTAGTCATTATTCTTTTAGCCGAGCCAGAAATATTGCCGATGCTTGCCAGTTAACTTTATGTAAATAATGGTTTTAACATATTCTCACCTAGATTTTGTTTTTCTAAATTAAAATTTATTAAGGAATAATGAGGCTGTTACATAGAAATATATTACCATCTTTTTTACTTACTATTTGATAATGTTTAACAGTATTTTTCTTTAAATCCAGATTTAAATACCATTGTTTCTACACTATATATCTGATTGATGTTATGCTAATTGTTTNAGCCCCTGTCTCTTATACACATCTAAAAGATCCAATTTGGAAAATGCCTTTTAAATAAAATGTAAATGATTTATAGAGCCACTCAAGATTTCCCAGGTAAACGTTGCTTTAGTTTTAAATGTTCTCATCTTTGTAGTGAAAAGTAGGCATGGCATCTTGTCAGTTGCCAAAGTAGTTTTTAATAGGTGGAATTAGTTTTCTTTATGAGATACTAAATTTCAGAGTATCTGTTCTGTAACAGATCAAGTTTAACTAAACTAAATGACAGTGCGTCTGCTTGTCCTGCAGCAAATTGGTGAGCTTTGCCTTCTCAGTCCTCTAGCGCTTCTGTGAGGCCCCCCAGCCAGATGGTAGGCTTGGAAATGCAGTGGCTCATTGTAGGTCTGCTCCTGACTTTGCCCACACCCTGGGAAGTCCTGGCTTGCCAAGCGCTGGCAATATTATTTTGATAAAGAGTGAGGGAGGAAGCAGAAAACGGTGATCCCTAAAGTCAGGCCAGAGTGTTGTTGACATTTATGGAGGTTTTTCATAGGATATTTCCTGAGAAGAACAATTGTGGAGCTTGTTTAAAAGAAAACCTCTAGTTTCTTTACTTTCTACTCTTAACACTTCTGATGCCAAATGTATAGGAGTTTTCCCCATGCCAGGCAATCCTCCAACTCACTCCTGGGTGCCACACCTGCTGGAGGGTGTCCTGTAATTCCATTATGACTGACTAAGTGGAGGAGCACAGACCCCACAGGTTATGGACTCAGTCCCACAAGACTGCTCCCCACTGTAGACATCAATTACAAGTCTAGGCCTCTGATACTTCTGACCAGTCCACTATCAATCAGGGTTCCCATGCCCCACCCCCACCCCCACTTCCTTTGGTTCCATAATTTGTTATAAAGGCTCGCAAAACTCAAGGAAACATTTATTTAAGTTTACGGGGTCATTAGAGCTCAGGTAAGGTCCAAAAGGGTCCTGAGAGCAGGAGCTTCTGTTCCCATGGAGTTGGGGTGTCCCACCCTCCCAGCCCATGGGTGTGTTTACTAACCCAAAAGCTCTGTGAACTCTATACTCTAGGAATTTTTATGGAGGCTTCATCTTNCTCAGGTAAGGTCCAAAAGGGTCCTGAGAGCAGGAGCTTCTGTTCCCATGGAGTTGGGGTGTCCCACCCTCCCAGCCCATGGGTGTGTTTACTAACCCAAAAGCTCTGTGAACTCTATACTCTAGGAATTTTTATGGAGGCTTCATCTTGTAGGCATGATTAATAAGTCAGTCTCTAGCTCTTCTCCCCTCCCTGGAGGATGGAAGGTGGGTATGTAACAGAAAGTCCAAGCTTCTCCTCTTGGCTTGGCCTTTCTGGGGACAGCCCCCATCTAGGAGCTACCCAGGAGCCCATCAGTAACCCCCTCATTAGAACAAAGATGCTCCTTATCACCCAGGAAATTCCTAGAGATTTAGGAGTTCTGTGTGCTAGGAATCAGGGTCCAAGACCAAATATTGGAAACAGCACCCCTGTTGATCAGGAAATTACAAGGACTTATGTGCCTGGAACTTTGGGCAGAGACCTAGTATGTGTTTTTAACTGCCAAGGCAAGTTATTAGGAGGAAACACCCCATCCCACCCCCACAGATTTCCACAAGGAGAGGTTCTTCCTAGGCATGCTCTTGGTCTGTTTCTGACCCTTTATTCCCTCCTTTCTTAGGGAGAGGGGGTTTTATCCAGTTAGCAAGTTCAGGACAAGTGAATGGGCTCAGCTCTCTTTTCTCCTCTCGGGAGGGCTCAGCTCTCTTTTCTCCTCTCGGAAGGTGTGCTGCCTGCGGAGGGCAGTATGAGGCTCAGCTCTCTCAAACTGAGAATCTGCTCTCATTGGCTGGCAGCCTCTTCTTTTTTACTCTTCTTATTCTTTATTCTGGTAGCTTGGTTATTTTGAATGAAATGTCAAATATTTGGGAGAAAATGTTAAATGGGGTTTTATCAGTTATATCTTTGGAGTTGTACACAAAGAGAGGTAGGGATGAACATAGTACAGAAGAAAACATTTTTTATGACTGAGCCGAAAATAGTGAAAGTCATTTTCCATGCTGAAAAAAAAGGGGGCATATTTGGCTTGAAGAATACTACCATTTCTGTTGATTCTAAGAAATCCTTTGTNTGTACACAAAGAGAGGTAGGGATGAACATAGTACAGAAGAAAACATTTTTTATGACTGAGCCGAAAATAGTGAAAGTCATTTTCCATGCTGAAAAAAAAGGGGGCATATTTGGCTTGAAGAATACTACCATTTCTGTTGATTCTAAGAAATCCTTTGTTTCACATTTCTGAAATTGGGATGCATCTTGGAATCAGTGGCATTTTTCAATTTAAGTGCAGTATTTTTTTCCCCCCTTGCTAGGGTACACCGAATAATGATGTGTGTTACAGTCAGTTGTGTCCTAGAGTCAACGAACTTGGATTTTGAAGGTGTAAGTCAATGAAAATTTCCCCAGACCTTGGTTCTGACTTGGTACCTTTCTTACTGCTCTTTTGGCAAAGATATTATGTTAAAATTGTGACATTTGAGTGGCAGGTTGCCTTCACTGATCATGAGAAGTGAAAGAAAGTGAAAGTTGCTCAGTCGTGTCCAACTCTTTGTGACCCCATGGACTATACAGTCCATGGAATTCTCTAGGCCAGAAAACTGGAGTGGGTAGCCTTTCCCATCCCCAGGGGTTCTTCCCAGCCCAGGGATCGAACCCAGGTCTTCTGCCTTGCAGGCAGATTCGTTACCAGCTGAGCCACAAGGGAAGCTCAGGAATACTGGAGGGGTAGCCTATCCCTTCTCCAGTGGATCTTCCCGACCCACGAATCAAACTGGGATCTCCTGCATTGCAGGCAGATTCTTTACCAACTGAGCTGTCAGGGAAGCCTGATCATTAGTATGATAGAAAGATTTGTTACTTGGAATAGTTAGTTATCTCACTGTAGTACCTTTCATAAGTTAAGTTGGTATTTCTTTTATTCAAATTTGTGATTATTAGACAATGCTGTGAATACATCATGATAGTTTAAGCAGTATTGAACTTGCTCGTAAACTGCTCTCAGAGTAGATGCTTTAGGAAAGATCTCTTGGCTGGTGCTACCAAATCCTTAGGTTAAGATTTTTATGAGTGGATTCCTGATAGCTTAAGAATGTGACTTAGTTTGGATCTCTAAATATAAGTTGTGTGATATTTGAAATATATATTAATTTACAGTACTAATGTAATAATATTTGATTATTAAATTTGCTTATTTTTAACCTGTTTTGTGTATGTTGTTGTGCATGTTGTTGTGTATATTGTTAAGTCGTGTCTGACTCTTTGCAACCCCATGGACTGCAGCACGCCAGGCTTGCCTGTCCTTCAATATCTCCTGGAGTTTGTTCAAACTCATGTCCGTTGAGTCAGTGGTGCCATACAACCATCTCATCCATCTGAATGGAGGATGAGATGCCCTGTTCACCTGCTGCTCTCAGTCTTTCCCAGCATCAGGATCTTTTCCAATGAGTTAGCTCTTTGCATCAGGTGGCCAAAGTATTGGAGCTTCAGCTTCAGCCTCAGTCCTTCCAATGAATATTCAAGGTTGGCTTCATTTAGGATTGACTGGTTTGATCTCCTTATGGGCCAAGGGATTCTCAAGGCTCTTCTCCAGCACCACAATTTGAAATCATCAATTCTTTGGTGCTCAGCCTTCTCATTTTAATTAAAATAAAATGTGTAAGACATTTTATTTACAGCTGCTAATTTCTCATTGGGAGTTAAAAGTTAGTTAGAACAATATACCTGAAATTAGTTAGCTTTATTTAAGAAATATCTGTACCCAGAAACACTATTTAGAACAAGTGAAAACAACAAAAAATCTTTAAATAAAAAGGCTATACTATCTCTCAACTTCTGTAACCATTTGTTTTGTTTTTCATCTCTTTCTTCCTGGTTTTGGAGTGTTCCACATTATTACTAGATGTTAAATATTGATCCTAGGAGTAGAATCATAGATCTCTTCCTAAGCATGAACGCATGCATGCATACATACATACACACAAACACACACATGTTCTTTCATCCTGTCCCATGTATAGCGGGCCTAAATAAAGAAACTAGAGCTAAAGCAACTTGATTCTGACAAACAGGGAGCCTTGGGGCTTTAACAATTGTTAATCTCCTTATTAGAATGTTCTTTTCCAGCTCTTCTCTCCTGGCTGTTCAGATTAAAACTGAAATGCCATTTCCTCAGGGAAGCCTTCCCTGGATAACTTTTCCCTGAGAAGCTCCAAAACTTTGGAGCTTCAGCATCAGTCCTTCCAATGAGTATTCAGGGTTGACTTCCTTTAAGATTGACTGGTGTGATCTCCTTGCTGTCCAAGGGACTCTCAAAGTCTTCTCCAGCACCATGATTCAAAAGCATCGTTTCTTTGATACTCAACCTTCTTCATGGTCCAACTCTCACATCTGTACATAACTATTGGAAAAACCATTGCTTTGACTATATGGACCTTTGTCACCAAAGTGATGCTTCTGCTTTTTAATATGCTATCTTGGTTTGTCATATCTTTCCTTCCAAGGAGCAAGCGTCTTAATTTCATGGCTGCAGTTACCATCTGCAATGATTTTGGAGCCCAAGAAAAGAAATTCTGTCACTGTTTCCATTTTCCCCCATCTATTTGCCATGAAGTGATGAGATCAGATGCCATGATCTTAGTTTTTTGAATGTCGAATTTTAAGCCAGCTTTTTCATTCTCCTCTATCACCCTCGTCAAGAAGCTCTTTAGTTCCTCTTCACTTTGTGCCATTAGACTGGTATCATCTGCATCTCTGAGGTTGTTGATATTTCTCCTGGCACCTTTGATTCCAGCTTGTGATTCATCCAGCTTGGCATTTCACATGATGTACTCTGCATATAAATTAAAAGAGCAAGGAGACAGTATACAGCCTTGATGTACTCTTTTTCCAATTTTGAACCAGTCCACTTTTCCATGTCTGGTTCTAATTGTTGCTTCTTGACCTGCATATAGATTTCTCCAGAGACAGGTAAGGTGATCTGGTATTCCCATTTCTTTATTGGCTTGCAGTAAATAAAGATTTGAGTGGTTTACCTGAGTCTTAAATAATATCTTGCCCTATGGCCTTTAGGACAGAGGCTTCTTAGTGTTCCCATCACCTAGTGTCACCTTTTTACATACATATTATGTGATCGACCAAAATAATGACAGTGATTTGCAGTTAGCCTACCAGCTTAATGTGACCAAGTTCTCTTGAGTGAGAAATGAGTAGGATTATGTGGGCCACTTTCAGGCTGTGCAGTGAAAGGACAGGTATGTGCTTTTCCTACACTTTCTTTGTGTTGAAATGTAAGAATAGGATGTGGCTGACTTGAATTATGAGAGGAAGCTGCTGTGTTGAAGATATTTAATGGAAAGATGGAAGAACCATAATTGGTTCGCTGAAGATAGTACAAACACCATACCAGCCCTGGACTCGTGACCTGGTTTTCATGTGAGTGAGAAATATATTCCTATTTTGTTTAAGCCACTGCAGTTTTGAATTTCAGTGATAGCAGCCAAGCATTCTAATTAACATGGCCATTTTTCACTATAATTTTCATCCAGAAGTCTGTGCTGTGAGTCTTGTAATTCTGATCATTTATGATCTCATGGGGAAGTGATCACCATAATGGAGTGTCTTAACATTTGTACTCTTAAACATCCTTAGATTCTGAGTTATTTGTAAATAGTATAGGAGATTTAAATTATTTTTATGAAACACTAAATTGTTAGAGTTTAAAATTTTTTCCGTAAATTTCCAGATGAAAGACATTTGTAATTAAAGAGATCTGAGTAGCCTAAGATGTTGGTTCTTTAGGGGCTCGTGTAATTAGACTCTTATATTAACTCAAAAGACCTCTATTCTTCTTTCTCCCCACAGTTCAGAACACCTGGGGAGACACTGCCTCATCTATAGAGAGAATAAACTTTACTGGCCCTCAGAAATATAAATCGTCTCATCACTTTCTGCCTCCTCCAGGGAAGCTCTGCCTTCTAGTTTCTTGCCAAGGGAGGTGTCACTTCCAGATGGTGGAGGGCAAAACCCAAACACATTTTCCAAAAGAAAATATTCTTTTCCATTTCATATAATAACAATCTATTGAATGCAAGCTGTTTGCCAGATAGTGAAGTTATAAAACCAAAGCATATATGGTTTCTTGGATGAGTGTTAAGTTTATTCTGTAATGTGGATTAGATGTCAGTACTTAGTACCATCTGTGCTATTTTCAGGGATACAGGACCAAATAGGGTTTCCTGGCCTGGTCTGAGTACCTGAGTACTGCATTTATAGTATTTTAAAAACAAATTTCTTGAACTGCTGATTTAACTTTGAGGATTGTATAGCAGAGTTTGGACAAGTTATGAACTTGACCACGGTCCTACCACTAGGGTCAGAACCAGGTTAAAACCCAGATATGTCTGATACTGAAGCCATGCCCTTCACTGCTGTGTAGTGCTGGAATATTTATCCTGGGGCAAGGCATCAAGTGACTGTTGGCCACTTTCTTCTCATACTCTACTCAGGCTTGTTCTCAGGTGTTAGTATAAAAAAGTTTTCAAAACAAAATAAGGTCTACATAATTCATTAATTAAGATTTCAGTTTATATCATTTAAATTGATAACTTTCTCTGTGAATACTGAGATCATTTAAATGTGTTTTTCACTAATTTGTTTGTTATTGATACATCTATAAATCTGGCATCCAGGTTAGAATTTCATCTTGAGCTTTGCTCCTCAGCAAGCCTTTTGTTGAAACCGCGTGAGATTTACACATTTCTCTGTAAGGACGCAATGTCTCTATTTCACTTTTATCCCACAGAATACTTTATTTTAATCTGGTTCTTCTCTTCTATCACATTAAGGTATTATGTTTTTGAATAATAAAAGAGAAAGACACATGGAAAATAGAAAAATACCCTGAACTTTTTGTTCCTTTGCCCAGGGAGGGCACATTGCCAGGTTTTGGAGTTAGGTGAATTCGTGCCAAGCATCTGATTAGAAAGTGAGAGTTGAATATATAGGCTAACTAAACTGTTGCTTTTAAACTGGGTTTGTCTTAGAAGCAATGATATCATATGTTATTCCAGCTGGAAGCTAGAGCTAGTAATCAGGCAAAGTAAGTTCAAGGCTAGCAATTTTGGTTCTAGCGTTTTGTGGGTCTACCAAAAAAGTTTCAGATACAGACTTTATGCCAGTGGCCAAAGGTACATCTGGGTGGGGCTTCGCTTTCTGAAAAACAAGAAGGGTACAGCCATTCTGGTTTGCTTGACCAAAAAAGAAATAATAACGGTTCGTGCTTCCCTGCATGGACTGAATCTTCTCTCTGAGCCTCTCCCTCCAGCTGCTTGTACTATGCTGGCCACTCCAATGCTGGGGTTCTCTTTTCCTATTTAAACATCTGGGTTTTTAAGAATGGAAGGCAATAACACTGTCTAGTTGATGTTTTCTTTTTATGGTGTTCGCCAGTCTTGGAGAAACCAAGTCTTGCTTATGCCCCGTCACAGGATGTCTTGGGTGCAACCTAATGGCAGGTCTTTCTGAAGGAAGCCTGTGTCTGCCTGCATGCATAGTTGCTCAGTCGAGTCAGATTCTTTTCGACCCCATGGATGGTAGCCTGCCAGGCTCCTCTATCCATGGGATTTTTCAGACAGGAGTGCTGGAGGTGTGTTGCCATTTCCTTCTCCAAGGGATCTTCCTGACCCAGGGATCGAACCTGCGTCTCCAGTGTCCCCTGAACTGCAGGTTGATTCTTTATCTCCTGAGCCATTGGAGACTCTTCATCTCCTGAGCCTATGCCTAGGCTGGCTGAGTGTCTCAAGGACCCCAGTGCTTCACTTCTGATGTAGAATACCTAAGGTGCAAGAGACTTGCTTAACATCACTAACGAGCACCTGAGACTAGATGGTAGGCTTGGGCCTGGGTGTGGAGAAATCTAAAAAGTTTTCTACTTTTTACCACTCGCCAAGAGTTGCATAAAATGAATTATTTATTGAGGATTTTTCTTTTTCTTTTTTTTTTTAATGGAGGGGAACAGTGATATTGATCTTTAAAAGTAGGAGAAATATTTGTTCAGGATCTCAAGTTTCTTTCTGGTGAGGGACGCTGAGGATTTGGCCATACCTGGTTTACCTTAGCACCTTGACCAAATGTGTGTGCCTTGGGACCCCCTTTGTTACTTGCATCTTTGCTTCTAAGGTGAGGGGCTCAAAGCAGAAGGGCAAGAGGACTGAGTGGAAGCTGACCAGTCTGTCCCTTTTTCTCCAGAAAGTGTTGGCCCTTGAAGAGAAGAACATCAAATGGTCCAAATCTCCTAAAGCAGACATCCCTTATGAGGGGTACTGTACGTGGCACTTCTGCACCCTCAAGGTTTCAAGGAGCAGTGTTAGCTTATAACTTGCAAGATACTGTTGCAGTGTCACTTTACAAACATTATGGAAATAGTTCTTCTAGAGTAATTGATGTAATTTCATATCTACAGGAAAAAAAAAATCCATAACTGGGTGATTCCATGTTGGTTGTACTGTATGTCTTTAACAGGAATCTTCCCTTCTACAGTATGCAGGAACACTGTTCTTACTTTTCTTTAATCTCCTGATTTTGAGCTCTTAAAAAAAGTAACAAATAAGCAAAACAGTTGCCAATAAGCCTATTCCTAGGGACAAAATATGTTAAAAATTGATAAGATTACCATGCTGCCACATGGAGCTATTTCTGTTATTATATATTTTAAAATCTATTGCAGTTTGACAAAAAGAGTACAAAAGATTCCTTTTTACTTAGTCCACGTAGAGTTGATATAGTCCTTTTTCTTGTAAGTGAGTTGTTTTGTTCAGTGTTGCTGTTTTGTTTGATGTATTAGTAAGCGTTGTTTTCCTTGCAACGTTTTGGATTTGTAATGTTAAATGGAAAAAAAATAAGGAAATGAAATTGGAAAAACATTATTTTTAAGGTAATTTTGTTTGATGGGTTTCTTTTTTCCTTTGCTCTCATAGATTTTTTTTTTTTAAGATTATAAGTCTAAATTAGAAGAGAAAAGAAAAAGATACATTTCCAATAATCCCATAAATATATCTCTTTAGAGGAAAGCTGCCTGTTTAAATAGGATAAAATACAATAACCAAGGCATGGGTTACCAGCACTCAACTGACAACAATAGTTTCTAATGACACCTACCTGATTGAAATTCTCTTTATGAATAATTACTATACTGATTGTGAAAAGGACTAATTCACTGTGTTCTTGCTTAACATGATAAAAGAATAGAGGGAAAAAAGGGAAATATAGATCAAATTTTAGAAGCAAAGGCATTTCACGTTTGTACTGGTGAAATTATCTCCAAATGAAGATTATTTCTTATGTACCCAGAATACAAAATCTGTCTGCTTAACCGACAGATATTTATTGGGCACCTACTAGACACCAGACACCATCTTGGCACTGAGGCTGCATCAGTAAACAAGTAAAACAAGGTCTCTGCTGTTGTGGAGCTTACATCATATAATGAGTAAAGTCAAGCAACAGACAGTTAAATAACGAGCCTGCAGTCAGCACAGATTTTGAGCATCTTGGGACTCCCCTGGTGGTCCAGTGGTTAAGACTCCACCTTGCAATGCAGGGGGCCTGGGTTTGATTCTTGGTTGGGGAACTGAGATCCCGCATGTAGAGGAGCAACTAGGTCCATGCACTACAGCCACTGAGCCCACTTGTTCCCGAGCTCATACACCACAGCTAGCGAGTCTGCATGCCACAGAGGAAGATCCCACATGATGCAAGGAAGAAACCATGTGTCACAACTAAGACCTCAGACAGTCAAATAAATAAATATTTTTTTTAAAGTTTGGTGTGAAGCATCCTATTAGAAGTTAAGAAGGATTTTTAAAAAATTAGTTTTCAATTGATAAAAGATGCATGTTTGAACTCATGAGTGATTCCTTTTGGGTATGCCATAGCCCACTTCACATGCATCCATAATATGCATGTTAGTTATAACATGAGTGATAGTGGCTTGCATCCAGCTCCATCTGTCATAGCCACACCAACACTGACAGACTAGCATCTTAGGACTTGTTTACCCGTGCTTCCCCTTCACTTGGAGCTTGCTGACGTGAAATATGAGGTTCACGGTGTATTTTGGTTCACTGAATGTAGTTCTTCACAGTTAGTGAGACATTTTCATCTGATTTCTGTCTCAGATTGATTCTCACCAAATCCATGTAAGTGAGGTCATTTAATGGTTGAAGCAACAGAAGATGAAAGAATTTCAGTGACTACCTGTGGTTGCATGGAAAATACATATATTTTTATGCACATATGAAAGAATCATGGGTCATAGACAAGCCAACTTTAAGAATACTTCTTTGGACGTAAATTTCCCATTTTTGTTGTGAAAGGTCATCAAAAATGGTGTAACTGATCATGTCTAATCTAACTTTTCAAATTTTGTCAGATTTACAAATCTTACTAAAAATTCATCATCTTTCTTTTGCCAAACCACTCTCATTTTTACCTTACACTTTGTGAAATCATTCTGAAGCCTGTACAAGATGTTTGTACTGAAGTTACAAGATAATCAGTCCTCAATACCACCATTATTGAGCTTTTGCTAAGTGCAGGAACCAGACTTAAGTACTTTATATGCACTGTTTTATTCAAACCTTACCATTCCCTGGGTTGGGAAGATCCCCTAGAAAAGGAAATGGCAGTCCACTCTAGCATTTGTGCCTGGGAAATTTCATGGACAGGGGAGCCTGCTGGGCTACAGTTAATGGGGTCGAAAAGAGTCAGACACGACTCAGTGACTAAACATTAACATACCATTCCAGCAGCTATGACGGATGAGGAACTAGAAGGTTAGAGAGGTGCCAGCCTAAGGTTACATGTTGGTGGTAGAGACTAGATTCTATCCCGACTGCACCCAGTCCCAAAGTCTGTGTTCTCAGCGATTATACTACACCACTTCAAAAGGCTTTCTCGAAAATGTGAACTCAATAATGTTGTCAAGCTGCATGTCTAGTGTAGAACGTGCAAATCTGCCTATTTATGAAGCAACCATCTGTACATCAATTTACCAGAAAATATAAAGTCAGTCTCACTGATTTTTATTTTTTGTAGAAATAAAGAATTTCTTATAGTGTTTTCAAGGAACAAGCCCCTTCACTATGTCACATTTTATTTGCTGCTTTTCAGCTATACATCATGAACGATGAGCAGTGCATAAGGAGTAAAGGGTTTAAGCTCCATAGTTCGAGGTCCAAAACTTGGACGTTCAAGCGTAATGAGGTTAATCCAAATGGACACAGCTTTTGAGTTTTTGAAAAGACTTTTGACCTGTTGTCTTCATTTATTTCAGCACTCTCAGCTGTATTTGACTGTACCATCCATAGATGCTCTTTGCTGGGAAGTACTTTAGTGGTCATCTATGTAAGAATCCCTCTATAGCATCTTCTCTATGGACAGCTTGTGTGAGTCTATTTACATTTAAAGTCTAGATTTCTTTCTAAATATTGCATGCACAGATTTTGCTCTTAGCTGTGAGGGGGTAACATAATTGAGGCAATGGATTATTTGCTTTTTCCTTAAAAAAAAAAAAAAACTTCTTTATTTAAAATGTTATGTTGTTATCTCTTATATATGGGCTTCTCCCAATGGCTCAGCAGTAAAGAATCCACCTGCAATGCAGGAGATGCAGGTGACGTGAGTTCCATCCCTGAGTCAGGAAGATCCCCTGGAGTAGGAAATGGCAACCAACTCCAGTATTCTTGCCTGGAAATCCCATGGGCAGAGGACCCTGGTGGGCTACAAAGAGTGAGACACAACTTAGCGACTGAGCCCGGAGATGCACTCTTATGTACAATGCTCTTTTCTCAAACTCTACTTCATTTTGTCATCTTTGCGTGGCTGAAATTACATTTGGTGCTCTTTTATACAAGATTATGAATGGTGGTAGGAAGGATCTTTATTATTGAAGGACAATGGATACTCAAACTCAACCAAGAGGCCAGAAGAGATGCTCGCAGGGGCCACCCATGCTAGCTACCTTTCTATTCTGCCAGCCGCATGCTCCATCTTTTCCCTCCGGAAGACAGAATGGTAAGAAGACATGAGAAAATTCAAGACATCCTTAACAGCCAGATCTCCCAAGTATACCTCTCTGGGGCCTTCCGTTTTTCCCTTAGGGTTAAATAATCCGTAGCAAATATAGTCATCTGACCACTGTGCAAAGAGTGTGTTAAAAATAATTTTGTTGGTGCTGAGGGGTTTTTGTAGGGCAGTTGGTTTGTGGTAGTAGCAGTGAGTGTTCTAGGGAGATTCTTAGTCACAGTGATCTTAATGTGCACATCCAGTCATTTCATTGTCCTCTGTGTCTTCGCACATGCTGTTGGCTTTTACTAGATCATATTCTCTACTTATCTAGAATACCTTCCCCCCTGCTTCAAGTTCAAATTAGCTGCCTTTCCTTGGATGCTTCCTGCCAATTTTGCTGATCACCCTGCCTTCTTATTACCTAGTTTATTTTTATCTACTAAGCTCTCTGTGGGTGGGGATCCTGTATGTTTTGTTTATTGCTGTTTTTCCACATAGTAGCTGTTCAATAAAGATTTCCTCTTGACTTGTGAATTTAATGCAATGTCATTCTGAATTCCAGTGAATGATTTTTTTTATTTGATTAAACTATTCTTAAAATAGCCAGTAAAAACAGTAATGCTGATTGAAACACTTGTCCATTTTAGCCTACATTATGATACTACCAATATATGTATCAATAATACTTGTTAATGTTTTCTAGTATTTTTTGTTTTTGTTCTTGTATTTCCCATTTTAATTCAGTAATAATCACTACCTTTCCCTGCTATAAAATAGTTCAGAAATAGATGCTGTAGTATTTTAGTGTATTAATAAATTTTATTTAATGAAAGCAGTACCATAAGCCCTGGAAAAACAAAGAATAATAAATGGGCAAAAGCAACTGGTGCTTTTTTATTACTGTGTAAAAATGGTATATTAAAAAGCAAAGCCAAAATAAGTCTTCTATAAAATATTGGTAAGCATATGCTTTATCTAGGAACAGGGAGAGTGTTAGGGCTTCTCTGGGGGCTCAGCTGATAAAGAATCTGCCTGCAATGTAGCAGACCCAGGCTTGATCCCTGGGTTGGGAAGATGCCCTGGAGAAGGGAAAGGCTACCCACTCTAGTATTCTGGCATGGAGAATTCCTTGGACTGTATAGTCCATGGGGTCACAAAGAGTTGGACATGACTGAGTGAGTTTCACTTTCTTTTTCTTCTCACTATAGCTTAGTGTGTAAGAGAAAGTACTTTAAATCAATTGGTCCATCTGAATTTTGATCTGAATATTGCCTTTGACACCTAGCAAGTGAACTTACAGCAAATTATTACCTCATTAAGCCTCAGTTTCCTCATCTATAAATTGGAAGGGCTGATAATAATAGCAAACTCATTAAATCTTTAGAATACAAAAATTTACCTAAAGTAAATTTTGCCAATCACATGAAAAGTGTAAAAAATTTCACCATTATCACTACCCTTAAAATTTTTATATCGGATGTTGGTAAATTAAAAATCCCATAAAGGGCAAGCAAAATAGGAAAAATACTGCCATAAAGATGAAGATTGATATACATGACATGGGGCTTCCCAGGTGGCTCGGTGGTAAAGAAATATCCCTGCTTATGCAGGAGACACAGGAGATGCAGGTTCAATCCCTGGGTCAGGAAGATTCCCTGGAAAAGTAAATGAAAACCCACTCCAGTATTCTTGCCTGGGAAATCCCATGGATAGAGAAGCCTGTCAGACTACAGTCCATGAAGGTCACAAAGAGTTGGACATGTCTTAGCGGGCACAACTTAGTGACTAAACAACAGCAATACATGACATTGAACTAATCCACTCATAGATAAGAGAAACATAACAGTTCAGTGGAGGAAAAAATGGTTAAAAAATGTGACCAACCATTATCCAGATGAAGAAATAACTGTGGTTAGTGAGCGTATGAAATAATATTCACCTTTCCTAGTTAAAAAAAAGTAAACTCAAGCTACACTGAAAAGCAGTTTACCACTTCAAATTAACAAAGATTAACAATTGATAAAGCAGTTTACCACTTCAAATTAACAAAGATTAACAATTGATAATTTAGTGTTAGGCAGAATTCAATGTCATGATCAAGAAACATTACTCTTGGGAAGATGAATTTTGTCAAAGCACTTTGACAATGTATGGTGAGACTCTTAAGATTTATACCTTTCCTGGTAATTTCACTTCTGGTAAATAATCTAAGGACACAATCGGAGATGCTGTTATGATTCACTTTGATATGTATTCATTGCAGTTTTATTTATAATGATGAAGAATTAGAAACAGCCTAACTATCCCAGGTGGCCCAGTGGCAAAGAATCTGCCTGCAGATGCAGGAGACGGAAGAGATGCGGGTTTGACTCCTGGGTCAGGAAGATCCCTTGGAGTAGGAAATGGTAAAGCAGTCCAGTATTCTTGCCTGAAAGATTCCATGGACAGAGGAACCTGGTGGGCTATAGCTCATCGGGTCACAAAGAGTCAATGCTAAGTGACTCAGCACACACACACACAAATATTCCACAGTAGAATGGTAGAATACAGTATGTAGTCATTAAAAATCAAGTTATTGAAAAATATTTTTGATGAGGTGAGAAAATGTTAATCATGTAATGCTAATGGAATAAGAGTTTAATCATGGATATGAAAAACAAAACTGCATATAGTATGAATCCAACTCTTAAATAACAATAGCAAAGGATGAAGAAAGTAAAGAAGGTTAGGTACATAGACAAAATTAGAAGAAACAGTGGAAAAAATACATGGGAATGATTATCATAGTTTTCAGTTTGTAGTGGGCTTTTCCAGTTACCTATTGTTGCAGCAACAAAACTACCCCAAAATTTAGTGTCTTAAAACAAGCATTTTATTNAAAAAATTTCACCATTATCACTACCCTTAAAATTTTTATATCGGATGTTGGTAAATTAAAAATCCCATAAAGGGCAAGCAAAATAGGAAAAATACTGCCATAAAGATGAAGATTGATATACATGACATGGGGCTTCCCAGGTGGCTCGGTGGTAAAGAAATATCCCTGCTTATGCAGGAGACACAGGAGATGCAGGTTCAATCCCTGGGTCAGGAAGATTCCCTGGAAAAGTAAATGAAAACCCACTCCAGTATTCTTGCCTGGGAAATCCCATGGATAGAGAAGCCTGTCAGACTACAGTCCATGAAGGTCACAAAGAGTTGGACATGTCTTAGCGGGCACAACTTAGTGACTAAACAACAGCAATACATGACATTGAACTAATCCACTCATAGATAAGAGAAACATAACAGTTCAGTGGAGGAAAAAATGGTTAAAAAATGTGACCAACCATTATCCAGATGAAGAAATAACTGTGGTTAGTGAGCGTATGAAATAATATTCACCTTTCCTAGTTAAAAAAAAGTAAACTCAAGCTACACTGAAAAGCAGTTTACCACTTCAAATTAACAAAGATTAACAATTGATAAAGCAGTTTACCACTTCAAATTAACAAAGATTAACAATTGATAATTTAGTGTTAGGCAGAATTCAATGTCATGATCAAGAAACATTACTCTTGGGAAGATGAATTTTGTCAAAGCACTTTGACAATGTATGGTGAGACTCTTAAGATTTATACCTTTCCTGGTAATTTCACTTCTGGTAAATAATCTAAGGACACAATCGGAGATGCTGTTATGATTCACTTTGATATGTATTCATTGCAGTTTTATTTATAATGATGAAGAATTAGAAACAGCCTAACTATCCCAGGTGGCCCAGTGGCAAAGAATCTGCCTGCAGATGCAGGAGACGGAAGAGATGCGGGTTTGACTCCTGGGTCAGGAAGATCCCTTGGAGTAGGAAATGGTAAAGCAGTCCAGTATTCTTGCCTGAAAGATTCCATGGACAGAGGAACCTGGTGGGCTATAGCTCATCGGGTCACAAAGAGTCAATGCTAAGTGACTCAGCACACACCCACACAAATATTCCACAGTAGAATGGTAGAATACAGTATGTAGTCATTAAAAATCAAGTTATTGAAAAATATTTTTGATGAGGTGAGAAAATGTTAATCATGTAATGCTAATGGAATAAGAGTTTAATCATGGATATGAAAAACAAAACTGCATATAGTATGAATCCAACTCTTAAATAACAATAGCAAAGGATGAAGAAAGTAAAGAAGGTTAGGTACATAGACAAAATTAGAAGAAACAGTGGAAAAAATACATGGGAATGATTATCATAGTTTTCAGTTTGTAGTGGGCTTTTCCAGTTACCTATTGTTGCAGCAACAAAACTACCCCAAAATTTAGTGTCTTAAAACAAGCATTTTATTATAGCTCACAATTATTTTGTATGGCAGGATTTTAAGCAGTAATCAGCTGGACAGTTCTCTGACTGTTTGCGACCCCATGGACTCCAGCCTTCCAGGCGCCTCTGTCTGTGGAATTTTCCAAGCAAGAATACTGGAGTGGGTAGCCATTCCCTTCTCCAGGGATCTTCTCAACCCAGGGATCGAACCTGGGTCTCCTGCATTGCAGATGGATTCTTTCCCATCTGAGCCATCAGGGAAGCCCAGATTTTAGCTGGGCAGTTCTTCTGCTCCATGTAGCAGCTAATGAGGTGGCTTGGTGGTGGTGGTATTCACCTGGGAGGGAGGCTGAAATAGCGGGTCCTAGGCACTGTCAGTCACATGTCTGGGCCTGAAGGGAACAGCTGGGAGGATGAGCTCAGCTGCAATTCCTACCCATGGCCTCTTCACATGGCAGTCTCAGAGGGCTCAGACTTCTTATGGGGTAGGCTCAGGTCTTCCTGGGAAAGTGTTCCAGGGAAACTGGTGGAAGCTGCTGGGCATCTAATTCTAACAACATAGCCTTGGAAGTCCCAGAACATTGTTTCTATTAACCAGCCCAGGATCAAGGAGATGAAATGACTTCAGAAGGGGAGGAGAAACAAAGGATTTGTGACCATCTTTAGTCTACCTCAACTGAATTGAGTGATTTTTATTTCCTTGTTTCTGTAAAGTCTATAATGAATGTATTTTTGTGTACCTTTATAAGAGCTCCTTATATATTAAGTTTATAAGTTTGAGTGAAATAGTTCCCATAAAATACTTAACAGTGTATCTGGCATAAATAAGATGCCAGCTGCCATCAGTATTATCTTTATTCCTTTCTCATTAGAATAGAAATGTATTCGTGGGTTTATTCACTAATTGAAAAAGGCTCATTGAAAAAGGCTTTAAAAAGAAAAGGCATAAATTTGCTTGGGCAAGCCAAATAAGATCTCATGAGCAGTTGATTCTTAAATAATGTTTTGAAGGACAAAAGGGAATTCACCAGTTTGGGAAGAGGGGGAAAGGCACTCAGGATAGTAGGAGCTGTGTATTCAGACATGGACTCCGGGTAGTGTGTAGGTGCTGGAGAATCTTTTAGTGTGCAGCCTTCAAATATGAGATGCACATCTGGGGAGAAAAGGGCTGAGAATAGGATTAAATTCAAGAGGTACTCCAGAATCAGAGTATATAGGTTTTAGTGACTGATTCAGTTCAGTTCAGTTCACTCGCTCAGTCGTGTCCGACTCTTTGCGGCCCCATGAATCTCAGCATGCCAAGCCTCCCTGTTCATTATCATCTCTCGGAGTTCACTCAGTCTCACGTCCATCGAGTCCGTGATGCCATCCAGCCATCTCATCCTCGGTCGTCCCCTTCTCCTCCTGCCCCTAATCCCTCCCAGCATCAGAGTCTTTTCCAATGAGTCAACTCTTCGCATGAGGTGGCCAAAGTACTGATTAGCTCTAACAATTCCTTGAGAGTTATAGCAAATACAATGTATCTGTTCTCTAGTTAAAGCTTTGGTATCTGTTCCTGATTCCATTTTCTTTCTTTTAACGTCAGCATGAATTGTATGTGAAAAGGACAGAATTCAGAGCTAGTAATAAACTACACATGGATAAATTTCCTTTCAAACCAAAAAAATAAAGAGTTGGGAAAAATGACTGGCTAAGCTGTATTTCTTGGTTTAAAAGTAAAATGATTAATATATACATATTTTTTTCAGAAAGTCAGCAACCGAAGACTTGTCCATCATCTCAGAGTGGCTGTTCCAGCCTTTTGAGCTTATTAGCTCCATTCTTTTGTCCCAGGTCTCATACGCATGTGCCATATGGCTTCCACATCTGGTGACCAGTCCATGGTCTTTTAGGGGCAAAAAACAAAATTTCCTTTGAGGTACTACATAAATACATTTCTGTAGAATCTGCTACTGCCCATGTCTGCAAATATCTGGGTCCCAAATTAAATGCATAAAGCCGAAATTGTATTACTTTTCAAAGATAACAGTGATTAAATAAGACACAATACAAATTAGGGCTTTAAACTTTTTGGCACTAGTTCTTTTCTTCCAGCTTATTACTCGTGATGATAGCTCTTTGATGTTTTGACATATCTCTGAAATCGTGATTAAATATGGTAACCAAAGCTAGTACTGGCTTATTGTACTGGCAAGTAATTCCGAATCAATATTATAGGGAAAAAAAATGCTATTTGGGAAAGTTCTGCTAAATTTAATGAATTTAATTTTTATCTTTTTTTCCTCCTTAACTGTCATTAAAGTAGTTATTATAAGTTATTAAACCAAATAACTTCAAATAAATTAGTTCAAGATATCATTAACAGATGTTTATCACTTAATATTTTTAAAATCGATCATAGATATCCACTGTCCCATGGATAAAAATGACAATTAAGCTTTGCGGCAGCTGCTTGTACTGGTATGCTCTGCAGCCATTTAAAACTAATTTCTTTGACCAAAGCTTTGGGAAGAATGCTGAGGCACACATATGTGCAGGACTGTGCTGGGAACACAATCAGAGCTCTGTGTTTCAGCACCAGGGTTTTTATTCTCTTCTTAATTCGTTGAGTCATGTTGCTTCTCCCACTGTTTTAGAACATGATTAAAATTTGTACCATTTTTCCTGTGTTAAAGAAACAAAGTGGGGGAAAAGCTGGAGAGACATAATCCAGATAAGATGGTTGTATTGAAACAGATTTTTCCAAAGTGTTAACTGATGCTGTAAAAAGCTGTTTTAGTAATAAGCCAAATGGGAAAACAATGTGGTCAGGAAACTCACTGATACTGAAATTTGACTCTTTCAAAGTCATGTCAGGTACCAGGAACAAAGGGGCATAATGAGCAGAATCAGTCCCATGTGTTGGGAAAATAGTTTTGTTTTGTTTTGTTTTTTCCTTTGCTGCCTCTTCTTGTAGCCTCCCATGGTGTTGATGCGGGGGTCAAGGCCTGGCTCTGGTAGAACTTCTGGCTTCTCCCCATTCTTAAGCTCCTCATCACCATCTTCCAGCAATGTTAATCTTGTTTCACCTTCCTCTAACTTGCCCCCTGGTGATGCCATTTTGGTCTTAGCTTGTTTTTTTTTTTTTTTTTCTATTACAATTGTCTTGATTTGAAATTCATTTAAGCAATAAGTAAAAAAGTAAGTAAGCAATCAGTGCAATCACATACTAAAAGTTACATGTAGAATCTGGAAATACCTGTTGGATGGGGATTCATATTATAAATCACCACTGAAGAAGGAGTTAGAGATGGGGAGGCATAAACACCCTAAACTGTTGTAATATTCTTAAGAGTAGATAGCTACTCTTAACAAGGGTTTTAATGTTACTTTTTTTGTTGTTCCGAGGCAGTCTTGACAAAATTAAGAATGCATGGGAGTATTTTTTTTTTTTTTTCAATCTCAACAGACAAAGACTCCTGTGAATGGGAGTGAGGAGACCTGATTTTTCAGTCTTTAAACCCTTTGCTTTTTCGTTTCTTAATCAATCAAACACAAACATTTTCTTTCCTCATGGAAATACTCTAATGATCAATATTATGTGACTTTCAAGTCTCCAAGAAGAGTTGCTTTATCTTTCTAATCCCACCCCCCCATTTCTCAGTTGTTTAATTGGGCTGACTTTGGGGTGGTCCTGGGCATCAGGAATAATGTATACACTGCATTGGGCAAGGTGACTGCCAGGTCATGGTTCCTCAAAAGAGAGATCTGACCATTGCAGTTACTGCTGTTGCGCCTGCTATTACTCTGTTGCTGTTACGAGTCCTATCATTATCTCCTTATTTCCTAGGACTTTGTCAATACTAGTTCTTTTCATGATTAAAATAAGCATCATGATATGGCTGAGATTCATTCGCACCACTTCCTGTAAAGGAAGTTTGTTCATTTTATTGAAAAGGAAAGAGAAGATAACATTTCAAATACCCCTACATATAATTTAGCATTTCAAATGTTTTATTTAGGTAAGGCATGTTTATTTTCTTAGAGACTGTCCCCCTCCTCTAGACTCTCAGCAGTAGAATCAGTCAGTACTGGCTAAGTCTTTGGGACTCTTGTTCTGTATGTGAAGCCTTGAAGTTGACCTCTGAATCAGCAAAGATACTGATTTATGGTTAGTAAGGTGTTATTATTAACTGCTTTATTGTATGTAATGCTATAAAATTCTGCATGTGTGTACTTGCATATGATCTTTAAATAACTCAATACCCAACTATATTTCATATAATAATATTCTTTATATTTCTGATAATTTGTTAGAATATTATATATAGACACACAGAAAGTACTCAGTTATTCATTTCAGCAAATATTTATTGAGTGCCTACTTTGTTTCTAATACTCATGTTCCATCTGGTAGGACTAGAACAGTGAATATTACAAAATCCCTTCTCTAATAGAATGCACATTCTAGTTAAGGAAACAGATAATGAACAAACATATAAAGCATGTATGATACTGAGCTTATAAACTGATCAGGTTGTCTATAGCTCTATTCCATTGTTTGCTGCCTCTGCTCTACTGGCTTTGAATACTTTGAGTAATACTGTTTGTGATAAGTGCTCTGATGAAAAATGAATCTGGGTCATGGGAATAATAAATACTGGGGGCTGGGGAAGCTGTCATATATCATGTGGTGAAGGCTGGACATTTCTGAAGTGACCTCTGAGTGGAAAGCTGAATGAAGAGAGGGAGTGAGCCATGAGGCCATCCAGGGAAAGAATGTTCCAGGTAGAGGCGGCAGGAAGGGCGGAAACCCTGGCACAGATTGGAGGCCATAGCTGGGGAGTGAGTGTCAGGTAGTGGGGGCGAGCTCAGGTGTGGCAGGGGGGCAGATTTGGAGACCCTGTAGGCTCTAGTGCTAGTGGTGGTGGTAGTAACTATTATCTCAATTGTTATTATTAATAATTATTATTGGTATTTTGATCTTGAAAGTGAAAGTGAAGTCACTCAGTCGTGTCCGACTCTTTGCGACCCCGTGGACTGTAACCTACCAGGCTCCTCCGTCTGTGGGATTCTCCAGGCAAGAATACTGGAGTGGACTCCATTTCCTTCTCCAGGAGATCTTCCCAATGCAGGGATCAAACCCGGGTCTCCCGCATTGCAGGCGGATGCTTTACCATCTGAGCCAGCAGGGAAGCTCTATTTTGATTTAGTAGATTTTAAATAATGTTAAACACTGGGGGAAAACACACATGGCATTATTAACTGAGTGAATGAAAAAGATTTAAGAACTATTTGAAGAATTCCACTGGTACTCTTATATCCTACGCCATTTGCTTGTGCATCTTAATTGTAAAATTTTCTTTTATTTTGAAGCAGCGTGAAGTTTTTACGTATGAGCTCTTAAGAGTTGTGACGGAAAACTTTTTTACAGAGCCTAACTGAAGGCAGGTGGACTTTGCAGGCCCCACTCACTCTGGTTTGAATTTCAGCCCTCCCTTTCACAAAAGTCAGGTCCCTGNATTAAGAACCAAAGAAATAAAGGTATTTAAAGGCTGACGTGGAAAGAGCATGGCTTCATGTACTTTTCACCACTTTATAGCTGTATGATTCTGGACAAGTTACTTCCCTGAGACTTTTTTTTTTTTTTCCAGTTTTGGAGAAAGGAATTGCACACATATCACACAGTTTTTTGAAGCAAAAATAAGATAGTATGTACAACAGCACTTGACTTGTAAATAACACAATCATGTTTAGTGTGCACTAAGGACTATTCTTTGATTCTTGAAACTCTTTCCTCATTGATCTTCCTCTCTTACTCATAGAGCAGTTTTAGTTTTCATGTCTTTGTTAATTTAATTTTTAGCAGAGTAATACATGAGTATAATTTTTACAAATCAGATACAGTCATCACGTGAACAGTAGCAAAAATCGCTATAAAAAGTGACTGAAGCTGTGCAAAGCAACTTTAACAGTCAATAAGATAAGTTACAGTTGTCCCGTGACCTTTAACATTTTGTTTTTGTCAAAACTGACAGCTCATCTACTTTTGCTAATATAAGGGTAAATTAATATTTATTTCCTGCATTGTAGTTTGAAATATTAGAAACATTGAGAATTGTGGGGTTTTTTTGGCTAAAAAATTTATTGAGTAGTTGGAACATTCTTTGTCTTCTTGTGTAACTTACAGTGTGGAGCAAGCATCTTTTCTGTGCCTTGGTGAATATCATACTCCTTTCTAAGTTTGGAGCAGCTTCCAACATTTTATCCTCTGTACTTTCAATGTTATGACTGCCTCTGAGAGTTCCTTTAATGTGAAGTTTTTTGCGTGTGTCACTCCCTCTGGACCGTCTTTGTCCTCCTTGTGACCACGTCCCTCACTTACGTGGTTCAGTTTCCCTTCTGTTGACTGCGTGTGTGGAATTTCTTGAATGGCAGCAATATCAACATTCTCAAAGTCAGCTCTCTGTAATTACATCAGCACTCTATTTGAACTTCATTTCTAATGTTATCCTGTTTTATTTGCTGCACTTGCATCTTTTTGGATTAATTTATACTTTCAGATATGCATTTTTGTAAAATGTCGGGTGAATTCATCACTCGCAGCAAGGAGGCAACACCACTACATACTTTGCTGTGTGTGAGCCGATGAGCAGGTGTGCAGTAACCAGTCACCAGCAAACTTGGAAAGAACTGATGTGACTGGTCACTGGCCACGATGCACACGTGTTGTTTGTGTAGTGTTTGTGGACTCATGAACTCACGATGGAATTTCTACAGTTATTCATGGTAGTATACTGAAATTTGAGTTGTGTTTTGGGGAACCGAGGCTATTAATTAGTGTTACTAACACCTAGACAATAATGTGCACAGCTGAGCCTTGTAATATACTGTGATTGTGTTTACCTTTTTACTTTCTGCTTTTCTAGAGTTAAGAAATAACTTCTTAATTTGTTGTTTGATTTGTACCAATTAACTTTTTGTACATGTTTCAAAAAAAGTTTTGTTTTTGCCTTTTTTTTTTTTAGTCCTGTTGTTATAATTATCCATAAGATTAATCACATCAGAGTCAGGGTTTCAATCTTTGTTGTTGTTATTTTTGTTTTAAACCTCCATTCTCAAGAGTTCTTTGTGAGTGTGTCTGTATATGGGTGTATATGTATTCTGTATGTTATAATTATTTTTAAATATCATTTTGTCTTTGTTTTATAGCTACATAATTTTTCCACATTGCCTTTTTTCCCTGTGAGTTGTTATTTCCTCCACCTTCCATGTCAAAAGTTTTCCTCAGATGTTGGATAATTCCTAGTAGGAAAGGTTAAGAATAGATGTCCAGCCACCTGATTGGACATGCTGAACCTATGGTAGGTTTGCAAATTTGAAGTTTACTCTAAGTGGTCAGGTGAGTTGTTTGTTGATAAACCATCTGGATTAGCAGTAGGTCTTTGCTAGAAGTATTCCCCCAAGGGTACTCTTCCAGTTTCCTTCTTGGAATGGGAAAGGTCTGTCTGTTTCTTCTGAGAGTCACTTAGAAGAAAGGGTGGTATCATTAGTCCATTCAGACTGCTAATAGCAAAATGCCACCGACTAGGCAGCTCATATAAACAAATTTATTTTCCACAGTTTTGGAGGCTGAGGGGTGTAAGATCACAGTGCCTGCATGGTTACCTTTTGGTGAAATCTGTCTTTTTGGTTTATAACCAGCATCTTTTTGCTATGTCCTCACATGGTAGAAGGGGCGAGGGATCTCTCTGGAGCACTAATCCCATTCAGGAGGGCTGCACCCTCATGACTTAAGTACCTCCCAAAGGTCCCATCTCCTACCATCATCTTTGGAAGTTAGGCTTTCAACACATGAATTATGTTGACCCAAACATCCAAGCGTACCAGGTGGGTAGTGTTAGCATCCAGCTTTTGATGTGCAATCAATTAATTCCTATGTCTTTGTCAGCCAATCTGTAGACCAAAGCCCTCTGCTTTACTCTCTCCAGAGAATAAAGCTCTCATCTGCTGCCAGCCTGAGGGAGGGGCAGCTGCCAAGTGATGTGGAGTGTTAGAGGAGACTCAGTTTTATCACACCTATTACGAATGTACCCCAGTTCCCTCCCAGTTGCTGGGAAACCTCTTGCTGCCATTTGCTGAGCTTTCTGTGGATTCTGCAGTCTTAAGTAGGTTTGCTTCTTATAACAGCTTGGCCACTAGATAGGGCCTGGCTTTTCTTTTGTTTTCTGCCACTCTTCATGGCATGTGGAACTGTAGTTCCTCAAACAAGGCTGGAACCCTTACCTCCTACGTTAGAAGAATGCGGTCTTAGCCACTGGACCATCAGGGAAATCCCAAGGCTTGGCCTCCTTGGTTCTCCCAAATCGTTTAACACTTAGGCATTGACTTTGAAGTTTCCAACATTTTGTTGCTGTTATTTCCTCGGTGGCTTTTTCTTTGTATATGTGGGTTTATTTATTAAAAATACAAAACCCTTCTTTTTCTGTTACCTTTCTTGGGTAGTTTCAGTAGGGCTTTAGTGGGCAGCATACTTAGAGGTAAATGTTTAATCCACCATCGGAACCCTGAATTCCTGTGATCTTTCTGTAATTGAAAATCTGACTTATGAATCTTCAGTTATATTCCATGATCTCACAGGAGTCAAATACAAACTAAAAGGGAATATGTGTCTTGTCAGGATGCTTTTTGACTAGGTAAATGAGAAATGTCTTAAATACTAAGGAAAATATATTATTGTTAGAAGGAAAATGCTGCTCCATTCTCTTGTCACAAATGACAGACAGCATTTATAGATGAAATGATGCTTGCCTTTGGAGACCTGAGTGGTTATATCAGGTTTTGCTACAGAACAGAACCTTAGCTCCTGTATCCTACTTAAAATAACTTTGGGAACGATATTTTGGCTGGTGAGAAACTAATTAGAAGATGAGACAATTTTACATACAGTTCAAATGACCCAGAGTTTCAAACAGATGTTTCAAGGAAACGCATACCTGTTTAGCCAATTACTTTGTTGCAACTGTCACAGGCTCTTTTGTACAATAATTATGAAGAATTATGTCCCAGCTGGCAACAGAAATGTACATTGTTTAGCTCAATTTGGAGGAAGTTTGGTGGTAATTAGAGACCCAGTTCTTCTGTTAAGCCTTGAAAAAGGAAACTATCACAGTTGAGAAGACCTTGATGAAAGGCATAGGGGCAGATCACACTCTTCAAGAGGCATGCACTGTAGAGTCTTGAAGGATCATATACGCACACACGTATCCATGCAGTCAAAAAAGCTCTAACTCCAAAACAACTTAAACAGAAGTGGAGAAGTAGAGAAAGAGTAAGGAATAACCTCTACCATAACTTGAAGCACTGAAATTTAAATTTAAACCTATCAATAATTGCATGAATTCTTGCTGGTGTCTCCTGATGTCTCAATAATTTTTTTTAGGATCCCTTTATGAACCTTAAAACTATTCCTTTATATCTCTGTAAAGGAATAGTTTTAATATTGAATTTTTCAGTAGAATTATTAGGTTGGTAGGGAAAATGTTTGAATCTATAATATTTTGGTCTCTTAAAGCAAGTAAGCAAACAAATCTTTGAGTCAAAATTAGAGACAAAGATACACATAAACACTTAAGACCTTATAAAGATTGATTCTTTTAAAGTCAAATAATTAGTTATTGTTTTGCTTAGTGACCTTAAGGCTTTTGTGTAAATTTTATGTCCAGTCACTCGAGAAAGCCATATGGATTACCATTATGTATGATAAAAAAAAATTTCCATTATGTATCTATAGGTTTTATTCTTAGTACCTGGCCAAGAATTTACTATTTTCCTCCACAAACTCCCAAAGCATAGTAAGTCATTGGAAGTCAAGCATTCAGTGCAAACAGTTTCAGTTTCCATATTTCCTTGCAGGCCAGCCAAGAGCCATCCTAGGCAAGTGCAAAGAAGTTGATTTCTAGAAAATATGAATACATTCTTGTACTTGTAAATATTTTCCTACTCCATTTTTTGAAATTAACATCATTTAACTGGATCACATTGACTTGTGTTTATAAACCAGCTCTGCATTTCATTTTAGACCAAGATGAAATATTCATTCTTTTTTTTTTTTTTACCAGCTCCCAATGTGATATTTACAATAAAGAACATCTGGATATTTGCAACTGGAGAAGTATTCATGCTTTTGAAATACAACATTTAATAAATAGTTCTCCTTCCACTGCTAAGTAACTGTCAGCATGTCTCCGATATTTAGGTGTTCTTTTTCATAAAAGCATTTCCTTTTTGTATTATTTAAGACATCTTAATATAGTAGGTAGGTGGTAAAAAAGCAAGTTGGACATCAAGAGGAAAAAAATCTAAAATTTGTAATAAATTAGGATAATTATGCCAACATGATTAAATCTTAATGAAGAATAATGGTTCTTTTTCCTCCCTTGGTCAGGCCTTGTTTCAAGTGTGAGCATGATGTTACAATACTGCCCCCTACTGTATAACTTTACTGGGCCCTTTCAAAGGAACATCAGGAAACAAACAGGAGAAACTAGCTGATGACGGGGGCAAGTATATCTTATTACGTTTGGCATTTTAAAAGCATACACTGATGAATGGTTTAGGCCCTTTAAATGCAGAAATCCAGAATAATAATAAAATATATGCTTTTGTTTCTCAGTTTGTCTTCTTTTGAATTAATGTCTTTGCTGCTCTTTTCCTTTTGTTAAAAAGAGGTAATTTCCTCCCCTGACATACTTTGAGAGGATTGATCTTACTAGGAGTTTTGTGAATGTCTTTCTGTTTTAATTTGTGTTGGTTTCAAGGAATTTTGCATCTTTGAAAAAAAGCACACAGGGTATCTTTGAGGCTGGATAAAGAATGATGCTTTTGTCTATCTTCGGTGCGGCTTTGGTATTTTGAATAATAGGAATGAGTCTTGGAGTAAAATATATCAACTCAACCAATCATATCTTGGAGTTTATCCAATCTTAAACTGTCTGTAAACAACTTTGTATTCTTTTACATTGAGTAAAGCTACAAATACATGTGAACATGCCTTTGGCATGAATATGATTTAGGCTGCCTTTTTATTTTTTGAAAAGTTGAAAATTTTCTTTTTTTATGGATACTGGTTTAACAAAATGATTCTGATGACATTTCTTTGCCAATGCATATTTTCTGACATTAAAATACAAATCAAAAGCCACTTATCATATGAATCATTGTTAAAGTCAGCAGTAATCCACTGCGTAAAATCTCCCTTGGAAGACACAGAGGCTGGGGGCTTCAACCTGGAGCACATTAAATTAGTTCCAGTCCCTCACGAATGGGCTTCGCCTGGCTTGCTTAGGCAGGCAAAACGGAAACAGGCAGTTTATAACGCAAGGTCGGCTTGAAAAACCAGGGGGTTCATTGGAGGAAGATTTATATCCCCCACTTATATAAACATTACAAATGTGGACTGCAAGTAGGAGGGAAACCTTTATCGAAATCTCTTCAAGAGCTTTTTCATTGTGAGTAAAATGGACAAGCTTGCACTGTTGTTTGAAGATACGCCAGGAGTTCGACAATCATCTTTTTCACTGCTTCGCCTGATTAAAATGTAGCATTGTGAAGACTAACCAGACCACCTACTTTTAATTTACTTTCCTGATGAGACTATGTTGGCATAAAAAATGGAGTAAAAAACTCTGTGCCAAAGGAGAAAATAGTCATTCCAGGATTTTTTTTTTTTTTTTTTTAAGACAATATATTTATATGAAGACTTGGGGAAAAGGGAATCTGGATGTCCGTTTACATCACCTCCTAATTGAATATGATTTTTATATATAAACACTATCCTAGATTTCATGTTGTCTTTAGGATTGTAATGGAACACAGATGAGGCTTGAAATATTTGGCCCAATAAAATGAGAAAGGCTGCAAGGAAAGATTACCAGTTGAGATTAGAGTTGCTGTTTATTTGATATTTTGCATATGGTGACTTTGAGTCCATGAGCTAAATTTCTGTTTTTCCCTCATTTGTTTTTATCTTAAAAATAACTTTAAGATCTTTAAAATTTCCATAAAAGTGTACTTTCCTTTGTCCCACACTTGTTGAACAGGGCCCTAAGATCAAGTTATCTTTTTTCCTTAGGCTTCTTAGCAGTAGCTTCATGGCAAATAACATCACTTCGTGGCAAGTAGAAGGGGAAACAATGGAAACAGTGAGGGACTTTCTTTTCTTGGGCTCCAAAATCACTGCAGATGGTGACTGCAGCCATGAAATTAAAAGACATTTGCTCTTTGGAAGAAAAGCTATGACAAACCTAGACAGCATATTAAAAAGCAGAGACACCATCCTGCTGACAAAAGTCTGTCTAGTCAAAGCTATGGTTTTTCCAGTAATCATGTACGGATATGAGAGTTGTACCATAAAGAAGGCTGAGCACCAAAGAATTGATGCTTTTGAACTGTGGTGCTGAAGAAGACTCTTGAGAGTCCCTTGGACTGCATGGAGATCAAGCCAGTCAATCCTAAAGGAAATGAGTCCTAACTATTCATTGGAAAGACTGATGCTGAAGCTCCAATACTTTGGCCACCTGATGTGAATAAGTGACTCCTTTAAAAAGACCCTGATGCTGGGAAAGATTGAAGGCAGGAGGAGAAGGGGACAATAGAGGATGAGATGGTTAGATGGTATCACTGACTCAATGGACATGAGTTTGAGCAAGCTCCAGGAGTTGGTGATGGACAGGGAAGCCCTGACGTGCTACAGTCTGTGAGGTCACAAAGAGTCGGACACAACTGAGAAACTGAACTGAACTGTTAGCAGTAGATACCATTTGATAGGCTTTAGCCACAATCCAGGTAGTGCTGAATCAGTTTTTCTTAGGATTTCTTCATTCTTTCTGAAAGATAGCACATCTGTTTTTAGCATTGTTAGCTGGTTCCAAACATAATGTTATTCTTATACCTTAAAAATCTTAAAACCTTAAACCTATAATCTAAACCTAAAACCATAAACCTAAAAACTTTAAAAATCAGGGCTGACTATAAGAAGCAACACGGTGAAAGTATTTGAAGGACATACAGGAGTGTGGGGGTTAGCATCTCAGGAGCTCAGCCCAGAAGGGCCAGCTTGGCTATTTGCCCACCAGGCCTATTAGCTGTGACTGCCATTAGAGGTAAAGGCAGATTTTTGAAAGGGAAAGAGTGCAGAAGTGGAAACTGTACTTAGATTCAGTGTAAAAAAAAATTTTTTTTAGGGACAGACAAAGCTCTCCGGCCAATAACATAATAATGGGGATAATAATGATCATTTTATGTGTGTGCAGCTCGGTCATGTCCAGCTCTTTGTGACCCACATGGACTGGAGCCCACCAGGCTCCTCTGTCCATGGGATTCTCCAGGCAAGACTACTGGAGTGGGTTGGTGTTTCCTTCTCCAGGGGATCTTCCCAACCCAGGGATCGAACTTGTGTTTCTTGTGTTTCTGGCATTGGCAGGCGTGTTCTTTCCCACTGGCACCACCTGGGAAGCCTAATGACCATCTTAGGGAGGCTCATTTGTTAAGCTCTGATTATATGCCATGCACCACGTACTTCACACGTATCATTATTTTTCATCTTTGCAACAACTCATTTTCTTGCGTGCGGAACCCAGGGTACAGTGGTGCTCAGGTCACACCACTGGTCGTGAAAGAGCTGGTCATTGAAACTGGGAATTCGAGTGTAGAGCTGTGTTCTTAGCTTACTTAACCACGGCATGGCACATATTGATTTTTCCTGTTTCGACTTGGAATCCATTATTTCCAAATGCTGTCCAGTTTAAATCCATGGACTTTTTTTTATCAGCAGCTCTATCTGCCCCTACAGCCATGTTACTCAGATGAGTGGCCCTGAGCGTGATAACGAATGGCTTTGTGTTGTGAACTGGGGTGGAGGCAGAAAGGGATGTAGGGAGACTGTTCAGAGGTGTCAGGTAGTGATGGAAGGAACTCTTTTAACAGAAGGACTACGATAAAGGATGATTCTTGTTAATCTGCGGTTAGCCTGTGATCTGTCCTTCCAAACAATTAAGTCATTCGAAATCCATACTGTCTTCCAATGAGGGTTAGAGTTTTACTCAGGAAGACCTCCAGTTTCAAAAATAAGCTGACCTCTACTCAAAGGCAGCAGAACTATTAATCACTTATAACTATGACTTCATTGGTTGAGTAAAACTTTGTTCTTTGAGAAATTTGATTTATATTCACCTGTAACGTAACAAACAGAATGTGTATGTTATTAAAATGGATTTTTTAATAATGAATAGCAGTCTGTCCTCAAAAATAAGGCACAAAAAAAGAAAAAAGAGAAACAAAAGTAAGGCACAAATATATCACCAGAAATAACACATAATTTTAGGCTTTAAAGAGGTTGTGATAGATGATAGTGGATTTCTTCTTTACTTCACATAACTGTGTTGGAGCCAAACCGGATTAAAACCTGAGTCATGATTCCAGGGAACCACACCCTGGGAAAGTCCCCGATGGCGCCAAACACAAGTCAATCAGAATTGGGATTTTGATTCAAACCCGAGCCAATGAGATTTTGTGATTTGTGTGATTTGACCAATGAGATTTGTGATTTGTGTGATTTGAAAAATCCCGCGTGCGCGCATGAACTAACCAATAGCTGTTTGCCAACTCTTCTGTTGCAACATTTGAACCGGGCTAAATGTATAAATACTGCTATAATCCAGAGCTTGGGGCTCTCGTCAAGACTCCACTGTGCTGGATGAGACGGGAGCCCTAGCTTGAGCTAGCAATAAAGTCCCTTGTTGTTTTTGCATTGCTGTGGACATCTTATTCTCTCGGTTCTGGGATCCGGACTCTGGGCATAACAACTGGACAACCCCCTTCCCCCATAAAAAAGGAAACCCAAAAGGTAGAAGCGAACAGTGATAGTAATGATAAGAGGAGGAAGAGAAGAAAATGGAGAAAACCCTCCTAACTACTTGTGTTGATCTGTGAAATAAGATGTGTGGTCTAGAGTGGGTGGAAGAAGAAACAAAGATGGACCTATTGCACTTACAGTATTTAAAATGAAGGTGGTGATCAGTAGAGAAACCAGAGTTGTAATACAAATGACTGATATCTGGATATGTGTGGTTATATTTTGGGAGAATGGGGTAGGGATGCAAATGAGCTAAATTCTAGTCTTTCATGGTAGAAAGTCAATGTAATGTAGGAAAAAGGTGATCTATAAAAGAAATAGTATGAATATAACATGTTATTTAATGATTTGATGGTGATCTCCAAAGAAACCAAAACCAAAAATCAGCCCAAAGCGGTTTCCTTTAGCAAGTAGGAGTGGACTTGGGAAGCAGTGAGCAGGAGGCTGTTCTTTTCCATTACAACCCCTTGAACTATTTGAATCAAATCTTATGAACCATAGTCATGTTTTACTTTGATAAGAATAATTATTTTAAGAGAACTTTGATTAAGGGACTTCCCTGGTTTAGATTTCTGGTTGTTAAGATTTTGCTTCCCCTGCAGGGGACCTGGGTTCCATCCCTGGTCAGGGAACTGCTGTGCCACATGCCACACAGCCAAAAAACAAAAACAAACCAAAAAACCCCCACCTGATTAAAAACAAAAGAACACTCAAGACTCTACTTAAAAAAAAAAAAAAAAAGAACAAAATATTCCCTCATGTACTCCATTACACTTTTCTTTGTCCCTTTAAGCAGGGGTATGAAAAATTAACTACCCTTACTTAGTTTTGTTTAGTCTCAGAAGTTCTCTTTGTTGGTAAGGTGAAGGTTTCCAGAAAAGACATTTTTCATAATCTGGTTAATTAGGCCAATGTTGTTGATGACTAAATAAACCTGACCAATGACCTGTAGACCATTTTGATTAATTTTCAATCCCAAATTACTGAGACCCATAGATTTAAGTGATGGATATAGTGACATGACGCCTCAAGGACTTTCTTAGATTATGTTTGCCTTTTCATTACCGCTACTGGAATAGATTAGTATTCTGGAGATATGTTTCTCTGTCACAGATAATCACAGCAACCTTGACTGTCTGGAATCTTGAAGCTGGTTAACCATTTATAAAACCCTGTTGTGCTCTCTTTGGAGGTTGATAATCCTGGCTCATTACATGCCTTTTAATACCAGCATTTGTCTTAAGTTTTCTTCACAGACTAATTTTGCTCATGTTTTATATCGTCATTCCTAGATAGAATTTTTTAGTTATGTGTATAGTTCCTGAAAACATTTTTTGGCTGACCTGATTTGACCTTAAACTTATCTTTAGTTCTCAGGAAATTTAGTTCTTTCCCAGTTTAGCAATCTGACAAGTTTAATGTTATTTATGCTTATAAAGTTCCTTAAAAGGAGACGGTTTTCAGTATATATAAATATATATTTGCATTTCCTGAATTTGTAGTCTTAGGCCTACTAATTTCTTTTGTGCCATTAATCATGACTAGAAGATCAAACTTTCTCTGTGCACCAACCTCAAACATTCATGTAAGATGCTGTTGTTTTATAATATTTTTAAAATGTGCCTATCCTAATCAAGGATTCATGTTCGCTATGTGGTGACATCACTTCTCCATCAAGCACTTTTATACTCTTGTTCCATTTACTCATCGCAAGAACCCTGTGAGGAAGGCAGGGGAGGGGTCATCATCCCCATGTCAGAGATGAGAATGAGGGAAGATGAGTGATTTGTATACAGTCGCATAGTCAATGTCAAAGAGCAGCTCGGTGCTCTGGCCTTGACTTCATGGTACTCTGCAGCAGGATTTAAATCTAGGGTTTATGCTGAGAGTCAACAAGGCGATGTGTTGGACTTGGGGGCCAGGCAGGGGATGTAAACCAGGTGGAAGACAGCAGGGAGCCGTGGGGAAAACAGTGGCCCTGGGAGGAGATGCCCAGCCTCACGGGGACAGTGACTCTTCATAGATGCTCCTTTTATTCAGTAGTGTTGCTTGAACTTGTGGATTTTTAAGAGAAGTTGGAAGTTTGAATATTTGGGGGGAAATTTCCTGATTTTCAGATACCCTTCTTCCTAAAGAAAACATTTGATTTCTGGGGCCTGTAGCTTGGGACCCCTGACATAAATATTGCTCTTCTTCTGTCTACGCTTTTAGGAGCAGCCAGAACTGAGGCCACCACTGGGACTGAACTCATCTTTCCACACATCACGGGTGGTGGGCTGGAAAGGAGACCACGAGAGAGGTGTTCTTAGAACAGGGATGAAGAAAGGAATGGCAACCCACTCCTGTATTCTTGCCTGGAGAATTCCATGGACAGAGGAACCTGATGGGCTACAGTCCATGGGGTTGCACAGAGTCAGACATGACTGAGCGACTAACACTTTGGGACAAGGAAAGTTACGAGCAGTGGGTGTGGGACCTTAGGGCGTCTAGGAAACCCCTTCCCAAAGGACGTTTTTCGAGTTTCCTATAGTAACCCCTTTCTGGAATTTCAAAGTACATCTCTGTCGCTTTCTATGGCCATGCCTTACCTATTTCTGTTAAGAAGCCAAATAATCATGCCAGTGTTTGATGTATGTAGGAAAAAATGATTCAGTGGATATTTTCAAACTTGATTTTTCTGCTAGCAAATATTGCTCAACTTTTATCTTTAATACTGTTCTAGATCTAAAGCAAAGTAAATGTATATCTTATACTTCTTGAATATCACTATAGTTTTTGTGATGACATATTTTGGTTCTCGAATAATTTTATATATTTTAATTTCTATGATGTCAGGGACCTTTTTATTGCAACTCTGGTTTTAAAAATATTTAAGCAACTCTCTGGTTTTAACTTCTGGAAGAGGTCACATATATACCTGCTATAGTTTATTGGATTGGAAACTATTCGTATTTAATTTAATTTGAATCAGAGCATTTAATAACCCAGTTGTGGTTTTATTGTTTCATAAATTCATTCATTTATCTAGCATCAATTATTTCCCTGGGATTGGGGGTTCAAGAAAGAACAAAAACCGCATGAAATCTTTGCTCTCGTAGAGTGTATCTTCTAATGTGGAGAAAATGAAAAAGAATAAAGAATATAAATAGGTACATTATGAAGTGTATTAAAAGGTGATAAATGCTATGGAATAGGAAGTACTAGTGGTGGAGAAGTTTGTAATTGGAGATAGAGTGGTCAGGAAGTCCTCACTGAAGTGATATTTGGGCAAAGACCTAAAGAGAGATAAGCCAGTAAGCCATATAGATCCTGTGCAGGCAGCAGCTACAGAAAAGCAAAGGTCCTGAGGTGAGAGGTGCCAGACATTTTTCAGAGAAGACCTAGCAGCCCTGTGTGGCTAGAAAAGAGCAGGCACGGGAAGGATGTGAGGTCACACAGACCCCGCAGGACCTTGTAGACTGTGGTCTAACACACCACACACACACACAGACACACACACACATACACACAGACACAGACGCAGACACACACATACACACACACACTCTCTCTCTCAAGTATCTGCCTCCACTAAAATTCCAGAACTGGTTCCCCATTTAATTAAATAGAAAAGGCCATTGACTGGGGATTATTTTCCATGATTAAAGTGTTTTGTGCCAGTTGAATGTCAGGCTAAAGAGAAGATGAAGAATAGGTCGACTGATTAAGTGTTGGATTGCAAAACCAGAATCTCTAGTTTCCCTTATGGTATTAGACACCTCCTGTGTATTTTTATATATGTCATTCAGACATATTTTTATATATGTCAGCAGATACTTATTGAATCATGTTATGTGCCAGGCACTGGACAAAACTTTGGAGTAAGTAGTGTTATGTATTCAAGGGTAGAACCAACATCCTAGTGATGGTATCTGGTACAATGAAGGTTACACAGATGTGCTGGGCAGTAGCATAGTCTAACCTCATCCAGTTTATTTGTGTGTATGTCTAAAGGTGGCTTAGGTAGCATTATGGACTGAATGCTTGTGTCCGCTCACAGTGCATTTGTAGACAGTAAAGAATCAGCCTGCAGTGCAGGAGACCAAGATTCGATCCCTGAGATGGGAAGATCTCCTGGAGAAGGGAATGGCAACCCACTCCAGTATTCTTGCCTGGGAAACCCCATGGACAGAGGAGCCTGGCGGGCTATAGTTCGTGGGATTGCAAAGAATTGGACATGACTGACTAACACAAACATGCATGCGTACGCGCGCGCGCGCGCACACACACACACCCTTGGTATGATAACTTTGACAGATGGGGCCTTTGGAGATGATTTGGTTTAGATGAGGTCATGAGGCTGAGATCCTCATTGTGGGATTAGTGCCTGTACTAGGAGAGGTTATGCTCTCTCCACCATCTGAGGACACAGCCAGAAGGCAGCAAAGTCTGAAAGCCAGGAAGAGGACTCTCCCCAGAACCTGAGCATGTGGCACCCTTCAGAGGTCAAGCCTTCAGAACTGTGTGAAATAAATGTCTGTTCTTTAAACCATCCAGTCCATGGTATTTTGTGAAAGAAGTCCCATTTGGTCTACTCCTGAAACTAACACAACATTGTTTAACAGCTATACTCCAATTAAAAAAAAAAAAAAAAAAAAAGCTGCCCCTGCTGAGATAGGTAGATCCACTGGGGAGGGAGACATGACTGTCTAACCTCCCTTTCCCCGTATTTGCTGTCTCCTTTTGGTTTCATTTGACAGAAATCCAAATCAAATGATATGAATGGCTTCAGGCATGGTTTGACCCAACTTTTAAAAATAGTTTGTTACAAGTCTGTTTCTCTCTGTTTCATGGATCTACTCCCTTCTTTATTTCTTAGGTGGACTGCAAAGTAATGACAAAGATGTCTTCAGCAATAAGTTTATATTCTTTGCATGGAAACTAGGGAGGAAAGAATATGCTTCTTTCCCGGAGCTTAAAGAATTCTTATTAAGAATTCTTAATTCTTACTCTTACTCTTAATTCTTACCCCAAATGATCCTCACTTGGGTCTGTGGCTGCTGAATATTCATTCTATCTAGGGGAATGAATTATATTGCATGACCATTCCTGGGTTACTCATTAGTTCCTGAAGTTAGGAAATGAGGTCAACTCTACCATATGGGCCAAAATGTGAGGAGTACTCCTCCAGAGGAAACCTGGGTGCTCTTAACCAGAGAAGGAACAGTGAATACTGGGCAGAAAAAAACAAATGACCAGCCTACCTGGGATAGATAGTGGATAGCAATTTAAATAGTTATTTACCTAGTCTTTCTCTCTGTCTCCCCCACCCTTTTTTTTAACATTTTGTGTTCAAGATTTATTTTGCTAGATGAAATTAAGAATCTTCAATTGATCTAGTCTTTCATTAGTTTCAAAAAGGCACAAGTGAATACCGCAAGACTTACTCTGAATTCTTGAGACTTTTGTTCAGTATTAAATGTTAGAATGAATCAATGTCCAACCTAGTTACACAGTCTGTGCCTGCTCTCTCCCTTCCATGCGGGGTGGTGGGGGTTAAATGTATTTGTATTCACACTCACTTCATTCTGAGTAAGGCCTTTCTTAGATTTATTATGAAGTTGGAAAGCCACACTAAACACACACACACATACACAAAGATATGCCCTATTTTTGAAGCATGAGGACCTTCTCCTTTTGCCTATTTCTAAAATGATTGAACTGATTTTTTTCCCCTTAGTTGTGACCAAGCATTTGACCTGTCAGCCGAGAGGCCCCTTTAAATTTGCAGAAAGCAATGAGTTATAGCATAGATAAACACTCACTGAAGTGTTTCTAGAATTATAACCATACAGATCACTAAATCTTTCATAATTAATGTTTGTTTTTATTTTTTTTCTCTTTGCTGCTGAGTAAGCATGAGATTAAGGTTTTAACTTTATCCAGTACTGCTTAGCTGTGTTTTGTTTTGTTTTACCCTAATGCCATTTAACCATTAAGCATGTGATGGTCCCTTGAGTTATTCTGGTATTTAATTGAACTTTTGCATTGAATTATTTGAATTGCTTATATACGCATAGATCCTATAGGCTGATTTTCATTCTTGTATGCCCATTTCAAGGAATACAGGGCAGCCACTATTGATTGGTGGTGATGAATACCATCTAACATGAAAGGTCTCTAATAGGACTGGACTATCCCCTAATGGTAAATTTTTTCTTTTGAAAAAGACAGTTTTTATTTTCTTGATTGTAAAAATATAGTCATTATAAAAAATTTAAAATATGTTATAGCTTTCCAAAAGCACCTAAAATTTCATTATGCGGAGATATTTGATATTAACCTCTTGGTATATTTCCTTTCAAACCTTTTTTTGTGTCTGTGTACACATGCATGCATACATACACATCTTCTTTTATGGTTTCTGTTTAATTAAAATAGAATCATGTAGTAGTGCTGTTATAGCATTATTTTTTCATTAATGGTATTAAATATCTTCCATGAGATCACATTATTCAGTGTTGTAATTTACTATTACATTGTAATTTACTATTCTCATTCAGTTTTCACTCTTACAAACAAGCATTCAGTTTATATATTTGATGATTTCTTTATTAAAAATATCTGGTTTCCATGGTCAAAACATGCCTACATTTTAAGACTTCTGATGCTCTTTGGCAAAATGGTCTATAGAAATGTGCAAATTTAAACTCTTCACAGAGCTCTGTGAGCATACCCATTGCTTCAAACCATCATCAGTATTGCTGAGTTAATAAGCAAAACTTATATCTCATTTTAACCTTCAATTACTTAATTAAGGTGGATTTTTTCATGTCTGGTCATTTCACTGTTGTGTTCCGTCGCTCAGCTGTGTCTGACTCTGCGATGCCGTGGGCTACAGCACGCAGGCCCCCCTGTCCTGTCCTGCGATGCCGTGGGCTACAGCACGCAGGCCCCCCTGTCCTGTCCTGCGATGCCGTGGGCTACAGCACGCAGGCCCCCCTGTCCTGTCCTGCGATGCCGTGGGCTACAGCACGC
>SJYV01013006.1:791753-809863 GCA_006410875.1 Neotragus pygmaeus | reverse complement strand
TTTTTTGCTTTTTCAAAAAGATTTATTTATTTTTTGATTGAAGGATAATTGCTTTACAGAATTTTGTTGTCTTCTGTTAAACATCAACATGAATCAGTCATAGGTATACACATGTTTCCTTAAGACATTCCACTGCTTCTGCTGGAAAATTTTTATAATCAATACACAAATCTATGATGTCTATAATTTTAACTATGTAAGTATACAGTAAATGTGCATGTAATCCAAATGTACAATATACAGCCATATGGTACTGCCCTGGGGAGTAAAGACTGCAGATTGGGAGAGAAGAGAGGAAAATAATAAAGGCCATTTTGAAGACACTTTCACCCTTGCAGTCTTCTATCCTACCACATAACTTCACCCATTCTGTCCTCCACAAAAGATGTAGTTGGCATTTTGGATTTGGTTGTGCAAGTCTGCCATGGGCACTGAACAATATTTAGTGCCCCTTGCCCCATTTTCCACCTTCACACTAAAACTGTCATGCTCCCCAGGTATTCTGCCAGCCCACCCCCCTGCTCCCATTTCTAGATGCCACTGAGATGGACAATGTCATTCAGGATGGGAACCTCCACTCTGGTTTCATGGTACTAATCCTCCATTTCTGGAGATTTCAAAGTTGCCTTGCATAAAGCCTCATCCTTCATGTCACCTCCTCTGTGAATATTTCTGGTCTTCTCTCTGGGTATAACTGACCCCTCCTATGTGCCCCCACACAGCACCTTATGTTGCCACTTGTTAGGGCAAATACTAGTCTGCCTGTGGTTAGATTTGAGGATTCCTCTTTCTGTCTCCCCCTCCCCATTAGACTTTGATCTATTTGAGGTAAGGGATAATGTTGACTTCCTGGAACCCATAAAGTCAAAGACAGCCCCTGCATCTCTCTGGGAGGTTTTTCTCTCCCATCTCTACCAGCTTAAATTTTTAAACTTTAATTTATGAAAGCATTTTGCATAACGAAGAGCTACTTGAAATCAAATAAGAATATTATGTATTATAATTCAAAGTATATTAAAAATTGGAAATTGCTTTTCTAATTTATCTAAAATGTTAGTTTCCTATTGAGACCAGTATTTTTAAGGATACCAGTCTGTTGGTTTGCTAGTGCCAAATATTGTTTTAGGTCAAAATTGCCATAGGTCAAAATTGCCATGATTCTTCTATCTAAGGGAGTAGGATCATGGCAATTTTGACCTGAAGCAATATTGTATTAGCAAACCAACAGACTGGTAAGAGAGTAAGATTAGAAAATAAAATGGCAACACACTCCAGTGTTCTTGCCTGGGAAATCCCATGGACTCAGAGCCCACTAACAGTCCATGGAGTCACAAAGAATTGGACATGACTTAGTGACTAAACAATAGCAGGGGAGTAAGATAAGATGTTTTGTAATATGGTTCTTATATAGGTTCTTGTCTTAAACTTAATATTGCAAAGGATTTTCAGAGATATTTCATTATTGTTCATGCTTCCCTTTGGATTATGTGTCTCTCTGATTCAGCCCTAAGTCAACTGCTGTGACCTGAGGTAACACACTCTGTGAGTCAATTAGCAGTGTTCTCTGGCTTCTATTTGGGGAGAGCATTTTTATATTTCGTTTAACTTGTTTTAAAAGTGTTTTCTCCCCCTGATGAGAGATGAGTCAAAACCATCTCAATAAAACAACCTACAAAGAGAATGCTTGCTCATCAGGAAAGCTAAATCTCCTGTAGCTGCTAGAAAGACCGTTTCATGGGTGGCCTGAGTATATTAGAGCAAGAAGAAACTTCTGTGTGAACTCATGATAACAAATGAAGGTTGTTCTTTCTGCTTAGCACTGTTGCCATTTGACATGAAGCAAATAGTGAGTACAAAAATGAGGTGTTGATGAGTTGAGTTCCCTGTTGCCAGATATTTGCTTCATGACAGTGTACCAGCCATCTGGAAAGGCCTTGGGACTCACAAGGCAGATGATGGTTCAGTTCATTAGGATACATATTAGGCAACTATCATAAACAGACTCTAAAAGACAGTAGACAGAAGCAAGATAGAAATATCACTGTCTCTCACGTAAAATTCTCCATCAGTGGTCTAGGACTAGTAAGACAGCTTCTTGGTGCTGGGGGCCCAGCTACCTTCCATTTGGATGTTTTGCTGTGCACACTTCCATTTGTGATTCCAAATGGCTGCTCTCACTTTCACAAGCATTTCCTTATCCCATAGATAAAAAATAGACACCGAAAGGTAGTGGTGGGTACAGCATGTTCCCTTTAAGATCATGACCCAGAATTTGCACCTGTCACCACAGTTCACCATCCCACACCCCTCCACCCCTTAGTTACAGGGCAATACCTAGTTGCAAGGGAAGCTGGAAAATGTGGTTTCTTTCTAGGTGGCTATGCACTGAGCTAAAGGGGTGGTTTTATTTCCAGTTAAAGTGCTAAGTCTCTTCAGTCATGTCTGACTCTGCAACCCCATCAGCTGTAGCCCACCAGGCTCCTCTGTCCAAGGGATTCTCTAGGCAAGAATACTGCAGTGGGTTGCCATTTCCTTCTCCAGGGGATCTTTCTGACCCAGCGATTGAACCCATGTCTCCTGTGGCTCCTGCATTGAAGGCAGCTTCTTTACCGTTAAGACAAGTAAAGAGGCAATATCAATGTGGTAGGCATGGGGGCATTTCTGTGTTGGCTGAAAGATCTGCTGGTCAAGGTAATAGTCACATTTTCTGTCTAAGGTATCTCAATGGTTCATCCCCAAAGAGCTCCAAGGAGAGCTCTAAGGAGTTTTTGAGCAATGTATTTCAACTGTATTTTTATATTCCATCAGTTCATGGAAATAAATTTCCTTTCAGCATCATCTGTACTTTCAGAGTACTAATTTAAAAGCATATATTTTTCGACTTGACAAAATGTATTCTACTTATGCTGTAAGGTGCAGACTTCTGAAAGACTTTTTTGGAGCTAGGACATGTTTTTAGTTTATTATTTAATTTAAACCTGAGTATTCAATGAAACATTTTTATTGTGGTGCATTCAATTATTGTCTTTCGGAGAAGGCAGTGGCACCCCACTCCAGTATTCTTGCTTGGAAAATCCCATGGATGGAGGATCCTGGTGGGCTGCAGTCCATGGGATCGCAAAGTTGGACCCGACTGAGCAACTTCACTTTCACTTTTCACTCTCATGCATTGGAGAAGGAAATGGCAACCCACTCCAGTGTTCTTGCCTGGAGAATCCCAGAGACGGGGGAGCCTGGTAGGCTGCTATCTCTGGGATAGCACAGAGTCGACACGACTGAAGTGACTTAGCAATTATTGTCTTTAACATTGAAAGGTCTTTCCCAATTGATGTGCCTGTTCTGTAAAATATTCTATTGAATAAATAGAAATAGTTGAAAATGGGCTATTGTGTGGAGAGTAGAGAGATATAAAGAATGGAGCTGGCAAAACAGTGCCACTGTGGTTATAATTCACAGCCATGGTGATAGATTTTTAGTGAATAATTAAGGAAGCCAGGAACTTGGGAGGTATAAAGATTCTGTAAGCATCATGACATTGCTAAGATGGAACCAGGAACCTTTGAAATCCACTTGTATAGTGATAAGAACAGTGCCTAAGTATCTGTCCAAAGTCACTGGGTGGGGCAGTTGTCTTCAGTTCAGTCGCTCAGTCGTGTCTAACTCTTTGCGACCCCATGGACTGCAGCACGCCAGACCTCCCTGTCCATCACCAACTCCTGGAGTTCACTCAAACCCATGTCCATCGAGTCAGTGATGCCATCCAACCATCTCATCCTCTGTCGTCCCCTTCTCCTCCCGCCTTCAGTCTTTCCCAGCATCAGGGTCTTTTCAAAAGAGTCAGCTCTTTGCATCAGATGGCCAAAGTATTGGAGTTTCAGCTTCAGCATCAGTCCTTCCAATGAACACTCAGGACTGATTTCGTAAGTGCTCTTCAGTTTCTAAAACTGTCGTAGCCTGTAGTCTGATAAAATATTCCATGGAGGCAAATTTTCAAAGATACCAAAGTTTCTAAANTCAGATGGCCAAAGTATTGGAGTTTCAGCTTCAGCATCAGTCCTTCCAATGAACACTCAGGACTGATTTCGTAAGTGCTCTTCAGTTTCTAAAACTGTCGTAGCCTGTAGTCTGATAAAATATTCCATGGAGGCAAATTTTCAAAGATACCAAAGTTTCTAAATAAAAGAACTTTTTTCACTTTAAGTCTTTTTTTGGGGGGTGGGGGTGGAGCGGGGAGAGACAGGGCATAAATAAACTAACTGTAAATATAAATCTGATTCATGGCAATATTTCAGTTAACTTAAGAGTTAATTTTGGTGTACAATAAATGCTAAAAAATGCAAAGATTTCAGAAGAACATAATTATCATATGAACTCATGAAATTACTTGCAGATTAAACCAATTATTTAGTTTCACTCCATGTGCAAATGAAAATTTAAATTTAGATGGATTTTGGAGCGTTTATATTTGGATAATTTGGAAAATATTACAGCTTTGTCTCCAGTGTATTTGTACATCCAATTTCCTAGTCTCTTAAAGAGGAAATTAAAAAATTCAAATGAAGCTATAATATATTAGCTTACACTGCTTTGTTTTAAGAAGTAAAATTTATTTCTGTACTCATAATATTTTCTTTTTACTTAACTGGAAAATTACTAACTCAAATGGTTTGAAGTGTTTTCTATTTGTTAGGTACCTTATGCATTCCTGAATTTCAATTCAAATTCCTGTGGAATTCTATGGGGATGACTAAATATATGCAGCCGTTGTTGGGGAAGAAAGCTTGGTGTGCAGTCAGCAGAATCTGAAACCCCACAGTAAACTGAAGTTGGAGCTGAGTCAGGCTTTCTCTAGTCAGTGTGGCACAGTGGTCTGTCACAAACGTGTGTGATGGCAGCCAGTGCTCACAGCACAGGCAGCAGCATTTACGTGGATGATACGGATCTTTACTATAAGCAGAAACATTCCATGCCAACTATACTGAATAAAAGGTGTTTTCTCTTGACGAAGAACAAGAGTGATCGAATATAGGGACTGTTTCTTATTAACAGATACTTTTCACTTTGTGGTGAATTTATTGTTCCCTTCCCCTGCCCTAAGACTCTAACAAAATGAGGAAATAAGCCAATTTCAGATTTTATTACTGTGAGTCTCAGTTTAGTCTTCCTAGTGGCTAATTTAATCACTTAATTGGTGTANTGAGATTTTCCAGGCAAGAGTACTGGAGTGGGGTGCCATCGCCTTCTCTGATGGAGGCAATCTAGGTGATCAACAGATGAATAGATACAGAAGATGTGGTACACACACACACACACACACAGTGGAATACTACTCAGACATAAAAAGAACAAAATTTTTCCATTTGCAGCCACATGAAGGGCCTTGAAGGGTACCATGCTAACTGAACTAAGTTAGGCAGAGAAAGACAAACACTGTATGGTAGCACTCGTGTGTGGAATCTGAAAAAATATGACAAACTAGTGACAACGACAAAAAGAAGCAGACTCACAGAGAACAAGCTGGTGGTTACCAGTCGCGGGGGCAAAACGGGGGCGGGGAAGTGGGAGGTACAAGCCGTTGGATATGAAGCAGACGACGAGGAAGGATGAACCGTACCGCATGGGGAATATGGAGGTTTTATGACTGGAAATGGAAGGTAGTCTTTAAAAACTGTGAAAAGAATTTAAACAAATTGTTAAAGAGTTAAGATGAGAAAACATGTAAAATGTTCAGAACAGTGTTGTCTGCTGCTGCTGCTACTAAGTGGCATCAGCGTGTCCAACTCCATGCGACCCTACAGACAGCAGCCCACCAGGCTTCCCCGTCCCTGGGGTTCTCCAGGCAAGAGCACTGGAGCGGGCTGCCGTTTCCTTCTCCAACAGTGCCTAGCCCACAGTGAAAACTCAGTAGTTTCTAGTTGTCATTATGGTTCCTGTTATTAAGAAGACACTATTGGGAAAAACCTTTGCCGACACAGGTCTATATAGTCAAAGGTATGGTNCCAGGCAAGAGCACTGGAGCGGGCTGCCGTTTCCTTCTCCAACAGTGCCTAGCCCACAGTGAAAACTCAGTAGTTTCTAGTTGTCATTATGGTTCCTGTTATTAAGAAGACACTATTGGGAAAAACCTTTGCCGACACAGGTCTATATAGTCAAAGGTATGGTTTCTCCAGTAGTCGTGTATGGATGTGAAAGTTGGACTGTTAAAGAAGGCTGAGCACTGAAGAATTGATGCTTTCGAACTGTGGTGTTGGAGATGACTCTTGAGGGTCCCTCGGACTGCCAGGAGATCCAACCAGTCAATCCTGAAGGAAATCAGTCCTGAATATTCATTGGAAGGACTGATGTTGAAGCTGAAACTCCAATACTTTGGCCACCTGATGTGAAGAACTGACTCATTAGAAAAGATTCTGATGCTGGGAAAGACTGAAGGCGGAAGGAGAAGGGGATGACACAGGATGAGATGGTTGGATGGCATCACCAACTCAATGGACATGAATTTGAGCAAGCTCCAGGAGTTAGTGATGAACAGGGAGGCCTGGCATGCTACAGTCCATGGGGTCACAAAGAGTCGGACATGACTCAGCAACTGATCTGCACTGGACAGCAAGGAGATCCAGCCAGTCAGTCCTAAACGAAGTCAACCGTGAATAGTCACTGGAAGGACTGATGCAGAAGCTGCAGCTCCAATACTTTGGCCATCTGATGTGAAGAGCCGGTTCACTGGAAAAGACCTTGATGCTGGGAAAGATTGAAGGCGGGAGGAGAAGGGGCGCCGCAAGGAATGAGAGAGTTGGATGGCATCACCGACTCCATGGGCATGAGTAAGCAGACTCTGGGAGATAGTGAAGGACAGGGGAGCCTGGCATGCTACAGTTCATGGTGTCCCAAAGAGTTGGACACGACGGAGCTGCTGAACAACAACAATGTTATTGGGAAAAAGCATGTAGCTCAAACAGAGCCAGATCCCGCCCTTGCTCAGTAAAGCGAGGGAAGATGGNGTTTTTTTTTTTTTTTAATACAATTTTATTGTACTGTTACAGTGTCTGATTATGGCTCTCTTTCCATTTGCCCTGCTTGGTATATGTTGTATTTCTTAGGTCTGTGAGTTTGTGCTTTTCTTCAGTTCTAAACAATTTTAATGTATTATCTCTTCCAATATTATGTGTCTTTTCTATTTTTTAAATCACTCTGGGGCTCCAATTAAACCTATTTTAGACCTTCTTATTCAACTGTCTTGTCTTTTGTTTCTTTGCCATATTTACAGTAATATCTTCACATTTATCCTCTATTTCATTATTTATCTCTTCAGTATTTGGAGTTGACATTTAAGTTTTATATTTTAAATAATACATTTTTCTCTTTAAAAAACTTTTATTCTAATAGTCCCACTTTAAAATTTTTTCATCTTTTATTTCTTTGAACATTTTATATATTATCAGTTTATATTCTTTATTTGATAATTTCATTGTGAAGTCACTGGGTTCTGAATCTGCTGAACAGTGTGTCTGCTGACTCATCCATGGTTTACTTTTTGTATGTTCTATAGTTTTTGATTCTGCGATCATTTCTGGTTGAATAACCTTTAGTAATTCTGCAAGACTAAATCAGAAGTGTGTTCCTTCAAAGATGATTTGGTTAGGCACCTCCCTTGAAGCTAAGGGTCTCTAGGGACACTTACTAATCTGCAACTGCAGTAGCCCACATTATTGTTATTGTTTACTCTCTAAGTTTTGTCTAAGTTTTGTTTTGTATTTTGAGACCCCATGGACTGTGGTCTGCCAGGCTCCTCTGTCTGTGGGATTTTCCAAGGAAAGAACGCTAGAACAGGTTGCATTTCCTTCTCCGGGGGAATCTTCCTGACCCAGGGATGGAACCCATGTCTTCTGCATAGCAGATGGATTCTTTATCACTGAGCCACTGAGGAAGCCTGCTGTAGCCCACATAAGTGCCCTAAATTAATGTAGCATATGCAGATTCAGCTCTCTCACCTTGAGGGGATCCAAAGTCAAATTTCTAGATTTCTGTGTAGAATCCAGTAGTTTCCCCAAGACAGCACCAGCTTTCTGGTACTCATTATCATAAGTTGGGTTTCAACTCTCTGGTTGACAGTTTGTTTGCCTGCATAGGTTTTCTTTACTTTCATACAACCTAGCAGTGAATTGAAAAGTTTATTATTATTTATGATTGTATTGTATGTGTGGAAGAGAACTTTATTTTAGCAGGAGAACTCATCATAGTATCTAGCACAGTAATACTCCAGAACACTTTGGTCCCCCTTCAATAATAGACCATCAGTAATCTGTGTTGTTAAGAAAATAAAACATATGACATTATTAATCGTGAGAAGTTTGCATAATGAAGTGTTTTCATGGGGTAAACATTTCAAGTTACAGAGATTAGTCCTATATGGAAAAAGAAAACTTCCTTTATCCTCCTGGTTTCGGCAGACAGTTTAATTAATGGAAAATCTTAGCACTTGGCACTCATTTTAATCTTAAGTTACCAGGTATTTTTACATGATTTTTAAACAAAATTAAAACCTAAATCAAGTGTCTTGATTCACTTGCTGGGTTACAAGTAGCATTTGGAAATGCAGAGAACTGGCCAGGTGGACATCTCGAAATGTGACTGTGTTTTAGGGTTGGAACTTTTTGACCTGTTGTATATACTTTGGTCATATCAGTGTTTCTGCAAAATATTCAGTTGATTCTTCATAAGTTAGTTTTGCTTCTCTGTCATTGTTTAAGTCTAGCAGGATCAGTTACTAGGGGATGGTAACCTAAAAATAATCGAAATGTGTGCCTTGGCCATGGTAGTAAAATGGAAAAGTCATGTAAGCAAATAATCATAGTTCAGTGGGCTAAGATCTAGAAGAGAATACACAGTATATTATGAGGGTATCTAGGAGAGAACATCCGTACCTATAATAATCTCATCAGTCTGAGATGGGTGGCTTCCCTGATGACTCAGATGGTGAAGAATCTCCTTGCAATGAGGGAGACCTGGGTTCAATCCCTGGGTTGGGAAGATCCCCTACAGGAGGGCATTATAATGCACTCCAGTATTCCCTCCTGGAGGATCCCCATGGGTAGAGGAGCCTGGGAGGCTACAGTCCATGGAGTCACAAAGAGTCAGACATGACTGAGCAACTAAGCACAGCCATCAGCCTGAGAAGACTTCTCAGAGGAGGGAGGCCATGTGACTTCGATATTATAGAATAAGTCGGAATTACCAGGTAGAGAAGGAGGATGAGGGATTCCAAGCAAAGGGGTTATTAGTAGATGAAGCAGTTTAGAAAGGATTTTCAGAGGAAGAGCTGAATAGTAGTATAACATATTCATTTTCTTGTAAGGGGTAAAAGCTATAAGTTAGTGTTTTACAAAATCACAAATTTTCTATTCCTTCCATTCACCCTCACATCCCCCCTCTATCAAGTACCACTAAATGTTTCATCTTTGTTAGCATCTTTGATATGATGGCAACTTCTGATCCTCAGGATATGATCTCTGGTTCTTCTAGGATCTTCAAGCCAAGTCTTGATTACTGGTGGCCTTGGTTGTGAATGGGCTCCACCTTGCTTCCTGTGTCTATATATCAACATTTATGGCAGGAGTAGGGGAAGTACTTGATATGACTTAGGGTTGCTATAACCCTTTTTTCTCATTTTCTGAAACTTTTTTCAAGCTAGAGAGTTGCTTTTTGTCTGTCTTAGATACTTTTTTTTCTCATGCAATTTCAAATTTTCACTTTCCATTGTGTCTTCCAACCTTCCTGTCTCTCTGTGGACCTTCCCATAGAGTAGGCCTCTTTCACAAGCATGAAGGAAAATTATTTTAGGCATTACCAATTCGGAGGTAATGATTTCTTCAAGTAGCTAGGTTGCTTCACAGATTTTTTTTTTCTTCTTTTTGCCACAAAAGCAAAGAAAAGACATTGGTATGTTGGCATAGCTTGGATATCATAACTTCTAAGGCTTTATTCTGTTTTTGTTTTCTATGAAAAGTGCATCTGATACACCAGTATTCATAAGAGCATTATTCCCAATAGCCAAAAGATAGAAACAACCCAAATGTCTACCAACAGATAAATAGATTAAAAAGAGTATATGCACACAATGGAATATTATTCACCCTTAAAAAGGAAGGAAATTTTGATACTTGCTACAATATGGATGAACATTTAAAACTTTAATATTGAAATAAGCCTGACACAAAAGGACAAGTATTTTATTATTTTACTTAAGTGAGATATATAGAATAGACAGAAAGTAGGGTTATGGTTTCTGGGGACTGAGGGAGAGGAACGTTGGGGGAGTTAGTGTTTAATTGGGCACAGAGTTTCAGTTCGGGAAGATGATCAACTTCTGAAGATGTGTGGTGGTGATGGTTGCACAATAATGTGAATGTACTGAAAGCCACTGGCTGTACATTTAATAATGGCAAATTTTGTGCTAACATATTTTTTTTTACCATAATTTAAAAGGTGCACCTGAGAAAAGATGACTTGGAGAAAATTACGTGGTACCTAGGGTCATTCTGAGCCACAAGGGAAGCCCAGGAACACTGGAGTGGGTAGCATATCCCGTCTCCAGCGGATCTTCCTGACCCAGGAATTGAACCAGGATCTCCTGCCTTGCAGGCGATTCTTTCCCAACTGAGCTATCAGAGAAGCCCATCATTATTTAAGACACTTTATTTATTCAGTCACCCATTCACTCAACAAATATTGAGTTGCTACTATGTATCATATATGTTTTAGACACTAGGGATATGGTAATGAACAAAACAGACAGTAATACTATGCTCACTGAGCAGCTTAGTAAGGTGAGACATAATAAAGTAAATAAAGAAAGCATGTAGTAAGTAGATGGTGAAAATTCTCTGTGTGTTAGTTACTCAGTCTTGTCCGACTCTTTGCTGCCCATGGACTGTAGCCTGCCAGGCTCCTCTGTCCATTGAATTCTCGAGCATAATAGAGTGGGTAGCCATGGGTCTTCCCCATCTAGGGATCAAACTGCAGGTCTCCTGCATTGCAGGAGGATTCTTTAATAAAGCAGGAAGGGAGGCTGGAGTAAACGGAATTAGGTGAGGACTGTTGTAACTTGTCAGGTTACTCCCTGAGAAGTGGCACTTAAGTAGGACCTGAGGAAATGAGGGGGCAGCCACCCAGACATCTGTGGGAAGGGTTCCAGGAAGACAAGTAGCAAGGGTCAAGGCCTTGAGCCAGACTGATGGTAATAATGATAGATTTCACTTTCTAAGCACTGGCTTCAGATACTATATTATTTTTATCTTTTTCCTCAGTTTTATTGAGATATAATTGACATAAGCACTGTGTAAATTTAAGATATGCACCCTAATGGCTTGACTTAACGTATATTGTGAAATGATTACCATACTTAGTTTAGTTAATATCGACCATCTCTCTCTCACACACACACATATACATGCTTTATTATTTATCTCTAAAATAATTCAAGTAACTCTTATTTTTTAGGTGTAGCTATTGAAATTATTGGAAGTCATCATAGCAAAGCAGGAATATATAACCATGTCTGTCTGGCTAAATATCTTTGTTTTTCTGCTTTTCCATGTGGCTGTCTATGGCACAAAAGTAACAATATTAATGGGGTAGCCCCAAAGAATGAGTTGCTCAGCATTTAAAAGTGTTTCCTTCAAATGTCATGTGGGCCCTTTTAAATGATCTTGTTTATATTCAGGATAATAAAAAAATCACATAAACAGACTACTGGATTCTAGCTCTACAATTTAGAACTTGCCACTCCAGCCTAACAAGCAAGAGGCTAAATAAACTAAAAACTCAGTAACTCTCGTTGGATCACAAGAGAGGGAAGGGCAAGCTGCTGCCTCTGAGATTGGAGAGAATGACAAACACACTGAGTTGCCACTTCCCAGAGCAGAGATTCACAAACAGAAACTACCACAAGGACCTGTACTGGGTAAGGAAACCCAGATTGTAATAGATGAATTGCTTGAGGCTCAATGCAGCAAACTAAAAGCCTCTTGATGAAAGTCAAAGAGGAGAGTGAAAAAGTTGGCTTAAAGCTCAACATTCAGAAAACNAAATAAGCAGGGTGACAGTATACAACCTTGACGTACTCCTTTTCCTATTTGGAACCAGTCTGTTGTTCCTATGTTCAGTTCTAACTGTTGCTTCCTGACCTGCATATAGGTTTCTCGAGAGGCAGGTCAGGTGGTCTGCATATAGTAAGTGCGTGTAATTTTGCAGTCCTCTTGTCATGGATCTCCTTCCTCTCCTGCTTTTGTGCTTCTGTAAGTTTACAACTCACTTCCTTATAAGGTGGACACCCATGCTTTGGGCTTTGCTTTCTGGGCAACCCAGGTTAATACAATTGTCTCTTCCACAGATAGATTGAGACTATTTAGGAGAAACTAGGCTTAGAGATCAAAATTGTCTGAAGACTATTATGGCCAAGATGGGGATGAGAGGCAAGGTGGGAGGAAAAATTTCTTTCAGGAAGCAAGTATTTGAAAGCATAAGATTTTACTTTGTTGTTTAGTTGCTAAGTCATGCAGACTCTTTTGCAACCCCATGGAACTATAGTTAAAAAGGCATTAATCTATTGGACAGGCTAAAGTAGGAAATATTTATAGAAGCTTTGTTTCCTAAGCACCAAATTTTTCATATTTGCATTACCTTATACAGAGACATCAAATTTGATACTTCCAGTGACTAGAAATAAGGGCAAAGTCCAGAATTAAAGCCATATTTCCTTTTAGAATGAATTTTGTATCTTCAAACTGTCAATCACCTGTTTGAACATAAATCAACCAAATAGAATAGGTACTTTCATGTAACAAAACAATTTCCACTTCATATTGTCAATGAACATGCAGAAATCATTATCCAAGTTTGCATATTATGATTTATCTTTGATTTATTTGCTTGAGATCTGTGATTTTATTGAGATTTTAGACACATCTTTTTACTACTATCTTTTTGAAATGTTCTGAGAACACTTATTTGTACCAGTTAGTGACAAAATGCAATTAAATGAACTATAATTAAAAATAATTCAAAGTTTGAAACCTTAGGGTTTTTTCTTCTTATATTACAGTTTAAACAATTATCATGTAAGATTTTAATACTTATAAATTTGTGCTTGTATAGAAAATTATTTTTCTCATTTACCCTGTTGCTAAAATTATATATGGCAAACTCTTTAAAACTTTCACATGAGAAAGATCTGGTTGAATTTCTTTTAAGAACAAATATTCTAGTTCTTAATTGAAAGAGAAAAAAGAAACCTTATGTACAGAAATTCATCCAAAGCTTCAGTCATTTGAAATATGTTCTTTAAAGTAATTCTGGAATTAAAAATTTAAGATAAAATTTACTCTGAAAAGTAGCAAGTAAGTTAAACAGAATGTAGTTTCTTTATTTTTTCTTTCTTTCTTTTTTTTACTTTATTTTACTTTACAATACTCTATTGGCTTTGCCATACATCGACATGAATCTTACATTTTAAATTTCTGGTATGTTTTAANGCTTGAGATGTCAGAGTACAACTGAATGTTTCTTTTTCAGTTATTTACAACAGAATAAACAAGCAAAACAATGAAAATGGAATCATATTTATTGTAAATTCAATACTGTAGTTGTTGTCTTTATGGAGTTTCCATCTCTAATCCTATCTTCAATGATATGGTGTACCATGAGTCCTGTGTCTAAATTTCATTACCTACAGCACTATTTTATATTGATATATTACTTTGTCTATGCCTTAGGCACCACTTTTATTTTCATGNAATACTGTAGTTGTTGTCTTTATGGAGTTTCCATCTCTAATCCTATCTTCAATGATATGGTGTACCATGAGTCCTGTGTCTAAATTTCATTACCTACAGCACTATTTTATATTGATATATTACTTTGTCTATGCCTTAGGCACCACTTTTATTTTCATGATACTCTGTTACTATGCAATTCTGTTCTTGAAAACAGATTTTTATTTCTGCATTTTACAACACAATGTAATTTCTTTTACTTAGGATCATTTTATTCTCTAGGAAATTCAATTAGCAGTTTGATGTTCACATTATCATAATGTTACCAAAATCTTTTAAAATATGAATATATTAACTTTTTTTTTCAGTGACACAGATATGTTGTTTTAAGTTGGATACATTGATGCAGATTTCCCAGAAGACTTGAGATAGAAACTTTTTTTTTGGCAAAGCTTTTAAACTTATCCTGTTGGCAATTGTTAAATTATACTAGAATCAAATAAGCCTGTTGCTTGGTCAATTTTTATTGGGCTCAGTTTAATTTTGGATTATCTCATTCATGTTTCTGGCTATATATAGAAGGCCTTCTTACATATTTTTGTTATGGCAACTTGTAAATATCTAACACCTATAAATATCTAACATAAGTATGTCTAAGCCATCCATACTGAACTAAATATATACTTGCTCGGGTTTGGCACTTGTAATGCATACTTTATCCACAGTTACTGTTTAGTTATCTAATTTGGTTAATATACTGTGTGCTTACCAGTAGTGACTGCCTTATTCGACTTTGCAACTTCAGCAAATTAGCTCAGTTCTTATCATGTAATTGATGGTCAATAGATACGTAATTTTTTTAAATTAAATTTGTTGAATGATATCAGCATCAAAAAATCTGTTAATAAATTCTAACTGTATCAAAATGTACATAGTATACCTGAAATGCTACAAAAGAGTGTCAAGTAGATTACAAATGATTTCAGACAGGTTTAAGAGAAACATGAAGGCAAGAATGTTCAATAGAGTATTGTAAAGTTAAATTTAAAAATAAATAAATAAATAAATTTAAAAGAAAAAAAAAAGTGTGTCAGTTCATTGACAAGCAGCAAGGGACATGAGTTGTTAAATCACCTGAGTTACAGAGGTATATGTGAATAATAAGTATTTCTGGAGTCCAAAGAATGGGTTATTGTTGTTGTTCAATTGCTCAGTTGTATCCAACTCTTTGTGACCAATGGACTAACTGTAGCACGTCAGGCTTCCATGTCCTTCTCTGTCTCCCTGACTTTGCTCAAACTCATGTCCATTGAGTCAATGATGCCATCCAAGCACCTCATCCTCTGTCGCCCCTTCTCCTCCTGCCCTCAGTCTTTCTCAGCACCAGGGTCTTTTCCAGTGGGTCAGTTCTTGATATCAGGTGGCCAAAGTATTAGAGCTTCAGCTTCATCATCAGTCCTTCCAATGAATATTCAGGGTTGATATCCTTTATGATTGACTGGTCATGTCAGACTCTTTGCGAGTCCCCATGGACTTTAGCCCACCAGACTCCTCTGTCCATGGCATTTTCCAGGCAAGAGTACTGGAGTGGGTTGCCATTTCCTTCTCCAGGAGATCTTCCCGACCCAGGGATNGTTGATATCCTTTATGATTGACTGGTCATGTCAGACTCTTTGCGAGTCCCCATGGACTTTAGCCCACCAGACTCCTCTGTCCATGGCATTTTCCAGGCAAGAGTACTGGAGTGGGTTGCCATTTCCTTCTCCAGGAGATCTTCCCGACCCAGGGATCAAACCTGCAACTTCTGCTGTGTCTCCTGCATTGCAGGAAGATTCTTTACCACTGAGCCACTGGGAAAACCAACTATCCTAAACTCCCTGAAGGAGCTCAAGATGACAGGAATAATATCAACAGAGTGTACAATAAAATTTTTGTGGTCATAAATATTTTTTCATTTATAATTTCAGTGTATATCAAAGTTTATCATTTCAAAATGCTTTTATACCAATAGGTTAGAAATTTTACTGAGACAATAAAGTCTGAACACAAAAAAGTAATTTATCTTGTACATGGGAAAATCTATCTATTCCATCTATATTATTTTGCTTGCATAAACCTTTATGATTTATGTATTTGTACAACAGTGAATATGAAACTATATTTTTAGCGTGCTACAGGGATTTCAGTGTTCCAACCAAGATTTAAAACCTTGTTATTCCTAAGTTAATCTTGTTCTTTTAGAAACTCTCTGTAGTGTGTAATTCATAGTATTTTGAAAGTAACTTTGCACTACTGAATGAAATAATGGTCCTCTATGGAACTTTGTATAGCAACACCATTATATGTATAGTTAATTCATGATTATCCGTGAGTGGGTAAGACAGTTTGAAGGTTTTCTTAGACTTCAAATGGTTTTATCCTTTGTCATTGTTATGTCATAATGTTGTCACTAAATGAGCCACAGAAAATTAGAGATGCCTAGGATCCTTTTACTGAACCTCCAAATAGGCCCCCGTGTTAACTATGAAAGAGAAACAAAACTGTTGTAAAATAAACTACACTATGATTAAAATTCTTATCAAGTGAACCCATTGCAAATCATTAAAAATTCATTTTAAATCCTATACACTAATATGGAAAAACAAATACATATATAGAAAAGTGGACAAAAAATTTCACATGGCATGCCACAAGAGGTTATATGAAATATATCATGGGAATGGGCAGAAGTGATAAATAGGAATAGGTGAGGGAAATGACTAAATGTTATATATATGAGGATTCTCTGTGTCACCACTAATAAATTGATAAATGCAAATTAAAGTAAGATAGTGCCTCAAAGGCTAATTTATAAACTTTGTGATAGAATACATTTATTGTTGATGATGTTGGGAGATTGATACTTTTACCAGCTGCTGATAAACATTGAAACTGGCATATATCTTATGGAAAACCATCTGGTATTACTCAATTAAATTAATATGGATATACTCTAAGGCTGAAATTCCATCCCTTAATTTATATTTCAAGCAAGTTTTTACAAATTTAAAAATGACCAAAGAACAAAGTTTATATATTAGTGTTGTTTGAGGTAGAAGATATTTAGTTGTAATCTAAATGTCCATTACAGGCAAAATGAATCCATTGTTAAGTGTTTTAAAGGGAAAAATAAAAAGAGTGCGTTTTGTGAAATGGGAGAAAATAAACAGTAAAATTACAGCATGATATCAGTAATGAAAATTTAAAAAATACATTTAATAAGTCTATATATTTAAGGATATATTTTATATTTTAATGAGTGCTTTGAAATATAAGATGAAATAAGGAGATCTGAAGAAAAAGGTTAAAATTAAATGAAGAGAAAATGGTTGCAATGTTATGAAGTAATGAAGTTCTGTGATGTGAGGAGTCTGCTTTTTCCTTTTCTGTGGGTCTGAAATAGAAGCAGTGTGAAAAAGCAGAACTGTTACTGCAAGCATTACAAGTATGAACATTATAAATGTTTATGACTCCTAAGAATACATGGAATTTACTTAAAGGAAAACTGGAAATGAATGGAACTTTTAAAAATGAACAGAATGTTAGGGAAAAGGAAAATAAATGCAATAAAAGAATAAATGTTAAAGAAAAGAACAGTCGATAAAATTANATGACTCCTAAGAATACATGGAATTTACTTAAAGGAAAACTGGAAATGAATGGAACTTTTAAAAATGAACAGAATGTTAGGGAAAAGGAAAATAAATGCAATAAAAGAATAAATGTTAAAGAAAAGAATAGTCCATAAAATTAACTATAGAGAGCTGGTTCCCTATATTAGAGAGAAAGCCATTCAAAATTGTAAAGAATAAAATCTTGAATCTATAGATTTATTAACATCACTGTTTTTCAAGAAAATTTAGTTAAGTCAGTCAAATCAAAACTTATTCTGGTAATATACTAAACCCCAGAAATGAAGAAAATATATAAGGATATTGGAGGAGGAAAAGTAAGTTACACTGAAGGAATAGAATTCACTGTTTCCTAGTTCTTCCAGGTGTTCTCTGGCTTTTCCAATGTGTATTCTCCTTGTGAAGGGACAAGTAGTCTGTGGAAAGTTATTTAAAACAAGAGCTATTCTGCTCTTTATATCTTCTCCCCACTATCTCCCTGATTTAGCATCCATTGATTATTTATGCCTGAACAGTCTTACTATGATCTTGCAAAATGATTTCCCAACTTTTTCTGTAAATTGATTTGTCACCATTGTCTTGTAAGAATAATTCCTACTAACACCATCAAAAATTTATTTATGACTTACTGTCCCCTTCACCCCCTCCCCTCCTCCCTTACCTCCCTCTT
>SJYV01013006.1:734868-790070 GCA_006410875.1 Neotragus pygmaeus | reverse complement strand
ATATATATATATATATATATATATATATATATCACACAGTGTATAACATAATATCTATAATTACATTTTATATAGTTTTATATGTAATTCCAATACTAATCATTTTTCTTTCCTCATGACTTGCCATTTTGTTTTGAGTTTCCTGGAATTTCCTATCTACAAAGGCTTTTTTGTTTAGAAATGTCTTTCTGCTTCCTCTATACTTAAACTCATTTGGATGGGCCAGCTTGCTTGGCCTTTTATAATTTCACAGTCGTTGCTCCATTGTGACCAGGGATTTACTCTACAGATCATCACGACTATGGAAAACCCTGAGGTATGGCCTCTCTTATTTATCTTTCTAAATATTTGAGGAGTTCTTTATCCTTGAGATTCAATATTGACTCAGTATAGATGTTTCAAAATTAGTTTTCCCTAAATGAGGATGGGCGCTTTCAGACTCAGAAAATTCAATTCTTTCTTCATTTCAGGGAAAATTTATACACATTTTTTTTGTCAAATTTTACCCATATTGTTTATATTATATATGTCAAGGGCATTATTTTCTTTAACCTGGGGCCTGCTTTTAAGATCATTTAATGTTTATAAAATATAAAATGAGTCTTGATAGTTGATTTATGCTCACAGGTAAAGGAGCAGTTTGTTTTATATTAGCAATTTTATTTCCTCCAGAGTTTAAAAAGCTATTAGGTAAACAGAATTTAAAACTAAAATATTTATATTCAGAAATTTTTCTCAGGGTCTGAGGAAAGTGACAGGTAATTTGAGAGGGAAGGGAGGTATTTCCTTAATTAACATGTCCTTATTCTACATTTTCNATTTTGCTTTTTTGCATTTCTTTTCCATGCCGATGGTCTTGATATCTGCACAATGTCACAAACCTCTGTCCATAGTTCATCAGGCACTCTATCAGATCTAGTCCCTTAAATCTATTTCTCACTTCCACTGTATAATCATAAGGGATTTGATTTAGGTCATATCTCAATGATCTAGTGATTTTCCCTACTTTAAATTTAAGTCTGAATTTGGCAATAAGGAGTTCATCATCTTAGCCACAGTCAGCTCCTGGTCTTGTTTTTGCTGACTGTATAGGGCTTCTCCATCTTTGGCTGCAAAATAAATATAAGAGAAAAATCCCCTTGGGCTTTTGAAAGGAACAAGGAAAATATGCCAGAGCACTCTGTTCTCAACAAGGCCTGCCGTCAGGGGAAGCCAGTTAACCAGAGCCTAACTGGCCTGGGAAATGGAAATACTCAAGTGCAGTCCACTCTAGCCATCCTGTCCCACCTGGGTGGGGGGCAGGGTGGAGTGAGAAAAAAACTGAAAAATACTTCTGAAGTTCTCAGTCCAGAGGCATAGGCTTGGTAAAACTCTGAGTTCTAAGCATAAAACAATAGAATTCTCCTCCAAACCCTACAACACACTGCTACTGCTGCTACTGCTAAGTCACTTCAGTCGTGTCCGACTCTGTGCGACCCCATAGACAGCAGCCCACCAGGCTCCCCCGTCCTTGGGATTCTCCAGGCAAGAACACTGGAGTGGATTGCTATTTCCTTCTCCAATGTATGAAAGTGAAAAATGAAAGTGAAGTCGCTCAGTTGTGTCCGACGCTTGGCGACCCCATTACTAAAGTTCTGTGTGTAACAATTCCTTTTACCTGGAACATCATATCCAGCTGCCACAAAAAATTATTAATACAAGGCCTACCAAAAGGCAAAAAATGCAATTTGAAGAGACTGAGCAAGTGTCAGAAATAGACATGGCAGGGATGCTGGAATTATCAGTTTGGGAACTTAAAACAAGTATGATTAATATGCTAAGGGCTGAAATGTATAAAGTGCAATGCAAGAACAGATGGGCAGTATAAGCAGAGGGATGGAAATTCTAGAAAAAAACTCACCAACCTAGAATCCTATATTCTGCANAAATTATTAATACAAGGCCTACCAAAAGGCAAAAAATGCAATTTGAAGAGACTGAGCAAGTGTCAGAAATAGACATGGCAGGGATGCTGGAATTATCAGTTTGGGAACTTAAAACAAGTATGATTAATATGCTAAGGGCTGAAATGTATAAAGTGCAATGCAAGAACAGATGGGCAGTATAAGCAGAGGGATGGAAATTCTAGAAAAAAACTCACCAACCTAGAATCCTATATTCTGCAAAATCATCCTTTAAAGTTGAAGGAGAAATAAAGACATTTCAGAAAAACAAAAGGGAATTTATTGCTAATAGATCTGCCTTGCAAGAAATGATAAAAGTGCTTTAGAGAGGGGGAAAGTAGTATAGGTCAAAAAGTCACATCTTCATAAAGAAATGTCAAAGTAAAATAAAAACGTGTATTTTTCTTATTATTTTTAAGTTTTATCTTGGAATTTAGTTGATTAATAATGTATTAGTTTCAGGTGTACAACAAAGTGATTCAGTTATACACATAACATATATCTGGCTTTTTCAAATTTTTTTTCCATTTAGGTTGTTACAGAGTAATGAGCAGAGATCCCTGAGCTATACAGTAGATCCAATATTTAAAATATAGGAATGTTTACACATTAGCCCCAGCCTCTTAAGTCTGCGAGTCTGTTCATTTGTATCATTTTTTTTCAGATTCCACATATAAGCAATATATTATTTGTCTTTTCTCTCTGACTGACTTCACTTAGTGTGATAATTTCCAGGTCCATCCATGTTACTGCAAATGGCATTATATCCTTCTTTTTAATGGCTTAGTAATATTCATGTATATTTATGGATATATACACACATACACACACACCACATCTTCTCTACCCATTCATCTGTCAGTGGTTGCTTCCATGTCTTGAGTTTTGTAAACAGTGCTACAGAGAACACTGGGGGGCGTGTATCCTTTTGAACCATGTTTTTCTCCAGATATACGCCCAGGAGTGGGATTGCTGGATCATACGGTAACTCTATTTTTAACCTTTCAAGAAACCTCCATACTATTCCTCCATAGCCACTGTATCAGTTTACATTTCCACCAATAGTGTAGGTGAGTTCCTTTTTCTACACATCCTCTCTAGCATTTGCTGTTTATAGACTTTTTGATGATGGCCATTCTGACTGGTATGAGGTGATATTTCATTGTAATTTTGATTTGCATTCCTCTAATAATTAGTGATGTTGACCTTTTTTCATGTGCCTTTTGGCCATCTGTATGTCTTCTTTGGAGAAATGTCTATTTATTTAGGTTGACATTGTTAACCTAATTTTTGGTTGAGTTGTTGTTTTTTTGATATTGAGCTTCATGAGATGTTTGTGTATTTTGGAGATTAATCTCTTGTCAGTCTCATTGTTTGCAAATATTTTCTCCCTTTCTGTGGATTTTCTTTTCAGCTTTTTTTTTTTTTTATGGTCTCCTTTGCTGTGCAGTAGTTCTGGAATTTAATTAGTCCCATCTGTTTATTTTTGTTTTTATGTCCATTACTCTAGGAGAATGAATTGAAAAAGATATTGCTATAATTCATATCTACCTATATTTTCCTTTAAGAGTTTGGTCTTATAGTTCCTCTGTATGGTCTTGCATTTAGATCTTTAATCCATTTTGAGTTTATTTTTGTGTATGGTATTAAAGAATGTTCTAATTTCAGTTTTTTCACTTGTGGCTGTCCAGTTTTCCCGGTACCACTTATTGAAAGACTGTCTTTTCTCCATTGTGGAGCCATAACTCCTTTGTCATAGTTAATTGACCATAGGTGTGTGGGTTTATTTTTGGGCTCTCTATCTTGTTCTGCCAATCTGTATTTCTGTTTTTGTGCCAGTACCGTACCATTTTTTAAAAATTGATTTATAATTGAAGGATCGTTGCTTTACAGTATTGTGTTGGTTTCTGCCATACGTGAACATGAATCAGCCATAGGTATACATATGTCCTCTCCCTCTTGATCCTCCCTCCTACCTCCCACCCCATCCCACACCTCTAGGTTGTCACAGAGCCCCAGTCTGATCTCCCTGTGTCATGCACCAGATTCCCACTGGCTATCTATTTTACATATGATATGTATATGTTTTCATGCTACATAGACATATAGAACAGATTTGTGGACATTGGGTGAGGGAGGAGAGGGTGGGATGAATGGATAGAGTACCATACTGTTCTAATGACTGGAGTTTTATAGTATAGTCTGAAGTCAGGGAGCTCAATTCCTGTTTTTCTTTCTCAAGATTGCTTTGGCTATTCAGGGTCTTTTGTATCTCCAAACAAATTTATTTTTCTTAATTGATCTAATAGATAATGGTTCAAGATAGTAGTAGCAACAATATGTTAAACTAGTACACTTATCCATATATCATATATATGCATATGATATATACACACACACATACACAACCCTAGGTATATGTGAAATGAATGACAACAGTGATACAAGGAATGGAAGCAAAAGGTATCAGGATTATTTTATTATTATAAGGTGCTCACACTACCTGTGATGTGGTGTAATGATATTTGAAAGTAAACCTGAATTAGTTGCAATTGTATCAATATATCACAAACTCTAGGGTAACCACTGTTTTTAAAATAGGCCCTTAACTGATATACTAGAAAAGGAGAGAAAACTGAGCCATAGAAAATGCTCAGTTAAAAGCACAAAAGCAAAAACAGATTGGAAGACAGAAATAAGAACAAAGATAAAGGCACCAAATAGAAAACAGTAATGAATACGGTAAATATTCATCCAGCCTTATCAGTAATCACTTTCAATGTCAATGGTCTAAATGCACGAGTTAAAAGAGATTTTAAAAGTAGATTTATAAAGATATGATCCAACTACATGTTTATAAGAAACCCACTTTAAATGTAAAGACCCATGTAGATTAAAAGTAAATGGTTGGAGAAAAATACATTAGGCTAACTCTAATTAAAAGAAACTACAGATAGCTATGTGCTTCGTTGGTGGCTTAGATGGTAAAGAATTCACCTGTAGTGCAGGAGACCCAGGTTACTGATCCCTGGGTCCAGAAGATTCCCCTGGAGAAGGGCATGGCAACCCACTCCAGTATTCTTGTCTGGACAGAGAAGCCTGGGGAGCTATAGTCCATGGGGTCACAAAAAGTTGGACATGACTTAGTGACTATCACTATCACAGGTAGCTATATTAATTTCAGACAGAGCTGAAATCAGAGGTAGGAAATTTATCAGGCATTAAGTCATTATATAATGATAAGAGGTCTATTATCTATGAAAACATAATTCTTCACACATATGTGCCTAAAAACAGAGTTTTAAACTTTATGGGGTAAGAACTGCAAGAAGAAATGAATGAATTTCTATCCTACTTGAAGAGTTCAACACCCTTCTCTCAGAAGTGACAGATCCAGCAGGCAGGAAATCAGGAAGGACATAGTTGAACTCTACAATACCATCAATCAATTGCTTATGCTTGACACCTGTAGACTACTTCATCCAGCAACAGCAGAATATAGATTTCAACTGTGAATAAATCTTAATAATGATCATTATTGTTATTTCTTAACTACTAGCCCTGGACCATGGCTGCAATCCAGAATGCTCACCAGGTTCCAAATGCCTGACTCTACATTAGTAATTGCTGCTGTAGCCAATTAGCACACAGTTAGTGGCTTAAAACAGCACAAATGTATTGGCTTACAGTTCTGGCGGTAAGAATTTGAAATTGGTCTTCCAGAACTAAAGGTAAGGTGTTGACAGAGCTGCATTCTTCCTGAAGGCCCCAGGAAAGAAAACATTGCCCTGCCTTTCCAGCTTCTAGAGGCTGCCTGTTTTCCTTGGCTATGGCCCCTTACTCCTTCAAAGTACATTACTCCAACCTCTGCTTCTGCATATATTTTTTCTCTAACTTTGACCCTTTTGCTTCCTTACTATAGAGCCCTTGTGATTACATTGGGTCTATATGAATAATCCAGGGTAATCGCCCCATCTAAAAATTATGTTGCCAAGTAAGGTAACATAGTCATAGGTTCTAGGGACTAGGATCTTGGCATCTTTGAGAATCCATCGTTCTGTGGTCTAGGCAGTCCATGGGCTTGATTTTTTATTCAGGGCAATTTACTCTATTTCTAAATCTCAGCTTTCTCACCAGTATAACAAAGATCTCACTTTTAGACATTAAAATTAAATATGAAGATATATATACTATATTTAACTCAATAAATTTTGGATACCTAGTGCTAGTTTTGAACTTGGAGGTTGGTGAAAATATTAGACTTTAGAGCAGCACTGTCTCATAGAAATATAACGTGAGATACAACATAAGCCACATATATAATTTCAAATCTTTAATAGCTACATTAAAAGATAAAAGGAAACAGGTACAATGATGTTAAAAAATATATTTTATTTAACCAAATATGTTCAAAAATATTATCTTAGTAAGATAAAAGACTATTAATGAGATTTATTACATTTCTACTCTAAATCTTCTAAATATAGTATATATAACAAAATAGTGTGTATATATATATATATATATATATATACACACACACACAATATAGCTCAATTTGGACTTAACTGCATGTCAAAAATTTACCAGCTAATGTGATTAATTTCTACCGTATTAGTCAGGGCAGGTTCAAAATAATCACTGTCATTTCCTTGTGTAACAAGTAATTCACAGCACTTACCCAACCAAGTTTTCTATTCAAAATGTTCACAGATCTGACTCCTGAAAGGTCAAAGTAAGTTTATTTATATACCCCACAAATACATACTGACTACCTTTGCAATTAAAAAATTTTTCCGATAGTAATAAAGGCTATGAAGATAAGAGAATAGCTTAAAGAGTGATTAGGACTAGCAGTGGGATAGAAGGCAGGCTACCTTAGATGGCAGAGAAGAGCTCTGAGAAGTGGACAGCTGAACTGAAACCTGGATGATGAGACAGCGTTTTCACCAATCAGTGAATTTCCATCCTGCGAAAACCTGGAAAAGAGCATTCCAAGCAGAGGGAGCAAGTGTAAAGGCACCATTGGAGACAGCCTGGAGGAATGGAGGAAGTGAATGGTGGTAACCAGCGTGAGCAGAGCAGACTAAGGGAGAGGAGAAGAGAAGGCTGGGGAGAGCAGCGGTACTAGGTACAAGTGAGAGTGGGGCAGGCCTGCTTCTGGAGGGTTGTACGGGTCAGTGCAAGAAGTGCAGATTTCACTGCATTCCAAAGCTTCCCCAGACTAAAGCTCCATCAGCCTTAGAGTAACAATAGATCCTTTTCTTCATCACACTGGTTAGTGTTTATTTTTCACTGATTACATAAGCACAAGCAGAGAGTTCCCCTTTCCTCAAGGACTTTTCCAAAAATGTTATAAGTATACACTTGTGACCACAACACACACACACTTTCTCTCTCTCTTTCTCTGTCTCATATAGTTAAGCAATATCAAGCCCCTTGGTTGCCTAATTCACCTTAGTGGCCTCTTTAATTATCTTTTGTCTTGTTTTTCTAGGAAACAGACTCAGAGGCAACATTTATATGAAGATGCTTTAAAAGGGGAAGGAGGTAGAATCCTAGACCAGCAAAAGAGTGAGGGAGAAAGGGAAATGAGTCAAGGAAGGAAGTAAAGCAGATACAAGAAGGCTGAGCTGGCCATTGCCTCCCTAGAAACACAGCTGGTTGTAGCTGTTTGTGGCATTCTTGGTACTTGAAATTGTTTGTAGGGGAGGAGCTAGGTTAAGACTCTGTGCCACTTCTTTCCAGGCCCTCTGCCTTTCATCGGTCTTAAAGTTTATTATGTGTGCATGCTTAATCACTTGGTCGTGTCTGACTCTTTGTGACCCCATGGACTGTAGCCTGCCAGGCTCTTCTGTCCATGGGATTATCCTGGCAAGAATACTAGAACGGGTTTCCATTTCCTCCTCCAGGGGATCTTCCCAACCCAGGGATTGAACTAACATCACCTGCATTAGCAGGCAGATTCTTTACCACTGAGCCACCAGGGAAGCCCAAAATGTATTATAAGAAGTGTTAACTCCTCTTTCTTTCAGGTAGTCTTTTCTCTTAGGTTCTGGCCATGAGGAAGGTCAGAGCCTCCACAGGACTTGTTGGATTGGACATGGACATGTTGCTGATATGGCCTTCACTTGGTGGGGATGAGAAAGCCAAGTCAAGTTGTGCCCGGGAAGTCTGAGGGCATTGGTGATGGGGAGATGAGGCCGTGGAGCAGTGGCCCAGCCACTCCCTTCAGCAAGAGGCTAAGTCCAGGCACTGGAGAGCAGTGTGCAACTGAGTCTTTGGGGGTGAGACACCCGATCTCTGAACAGAAGCATGGCTTCAGTGAAGAAGGTGGTAAAGTAGTAAGAAATGTAGTAATGCTTTATAGTTTATAAAGTGCTCATTTCACTGATATTCCTTGAAAGTCTGAGTCTAAGCTAAAAGTCTGAGGTGAGGGATGTGGTATTGTCATCCTTTTTACTGAGATCTTGAAGCCTTGAGATGTCAAATGCCTTTTCAGTGGTAGAGTGGGACTCAAATTGCACCCCTTCATACTGTCTCAGCAAATGAGATGTTTACATTCTGAAGCTATACAAAAGATTGTATAGAGTAGGAAAAAGATAGTAAGTATGCTTTAGTTAATTTCTGTAAAATGTGACTTTGAGGAGCTCTAGAAAGACTTTCTAGAAAGACACGTGGTTGCTGCCCAGCTACCAATGAACCAGAAATTTTATCATGGAATAGTCATCTCACTTTGAGATTCTGTCTCTCTTCTCTTGTTTTAAAACATAGAAGTCCAGCCATTGAGTCATTCATTTCTTAGAGGAAGAATGGCTCATTCACTGGTGCTAGGAGGAAGTCAGTGAGTTCTGCATACTTGGTGGGGAAGGGGAGGAGCAAAGTCACAGCAAGGACAGTGGAGACCACTCAAGTCAAGTTGGCGGCCTTCAACACTGTGCTTCTGGGTGCTCAGCCCGGCATTAAGGCGTCTTCTGGAGTCTGTCCAAACTTACCTTCTGGAGCACAGAGTATTCTAGAGTTTCTTCTGAATAAGATGACGCAGCCTGCTGAGATGCCAGCCGGGGTGCTTTTGGGAGAAGCAGCTCCGATGCCTTGTCCCGGCTCCACCCAGCTCATGGGTTTCTGCAGGCAGGTTGTGGATAAGTGGAAGTGTTCTGTTACTGAGTAGAATTTCCTGTTGCTGGTCATTTTCCTAAAGAGGCTCGAGGCCTTACAGTGCATTTGCCTTCTTACTTCCCATCAAGTGATACAGAACATTTTGAACTAATACTTAGGATAACTGTTCTGGTTTACACAAACAGCCTTTCTGCTGATCTTTTTTACTGGAGCCTCTACTACTGCATTTTTCTTCCTCCTCCCCAATCAATAGTCTTTAGTTTGCTCTGTGGATCCTGGAATTCAAGTTCTCTCACAGGCTGGGAAGTACAATATCACATTCTCCAGTAAGATAGCTACAAATTATATTTCCGTCTTCTCATATATTCTTTAATTTACCAAACTCTTTTTCTGGAGTCAGCAAAATGACTTCATTTCAGTTGCCTGCGAGTTGTGAAATTGTTGCTTAGCTAGATTAAAAAACAAGCAAGCAGAGAGGGGAAAGATTGGTTTTTAGTTAATGTATACAGCCTATGGGGGTATTTTGTTATTAAAGACTAAATTTACTGAGAACTCAAGCAAAGAGTGGACACAGTGAGTTGGCACTGATTGGAGGAGTGTGAATATTTTTATATAGGCTTCAGAAAGCCCAAGGTTGACCTGTTTTTATTATTTTTATTGGCTCCCTTGATGACAGACAAACTGGTCTAACCTGGGGCCAACAGAACCAGCAGGAAATTTAGGTCACGGATAGTTGCATTTTAAAAACTCTGGTTTTTTAGATGCTGCTCAATCATAATTGATTGATGATAACATGGCAGAGAGGGCTCTTAAATCACAAAAGGTGGCCAGATAAAGACAAATGGCTGAAGGTTTCACTGGATGCATGGTCCCCAGCTCCCTGTGGTGTTCTTTTCTGCTCTCTGAAGGAGCTGCTTGTCTCTCCTTTTATGCAACTTACGGCCCAGCTGGCCTGTGTACAGAAAAGGGCCTCTTAAACTTGGCAGTTCTGTTTGAAGTAACATCATTTCTCAAGAGATGGGGGGAAAATTACAAAAAACTCTCTATCCCCCTTGAAACATATGTATGTTTTAGAATGAATGGCCTTTAAAAGTTGTTCTTTCCATCCTCTCTGAAATGAAGGCCTTAGCCTTTACTGGTAGCCGAAGTTCAGTGTAGTCAAATGAGATAATTTGATAACTCCTATAAGCTGCTTATATGGTCCTGCTCTGGCTTTGGGTAAATGCTAATTTGTAATAAGAACTCTAAGTAGATAGCTCTGTTCTTCCCAGGATGCAGGAAATGTGGCCTGGTATAATGGCATTTTAAAGAGTTTTTATTGAACTAAAATATAATATTGTAGGAAAGTACTACTCAATGAATTTTTACTAACTGAAAACATCTGTGTAATCAGCACCTAGGTCAAGAAATAAAATATGAGCAGCAACTCTGGAAGTCCTGCTTTTTCTTCCTCCCTGAATTCTAAAAACATAGATAGTTTTCCCTGGCTTTTATATTTTACATAAATGGGATCATATAGTATGTTCTTTGTTACAGATTCTTTCATTCAACGTTTTATTTATGAGATTCATCTGTGTTGTTGTTTTATGAAATTGGAGGTCATTCTCATTGCTGTGTACTATTTCATTGTGTGGCTCTCGCACAGGTTTTCTCTCTTGAGCATTTTCAGTAGGAGAGAAAGTTTGTAGAGTCTGTCTGCGCCTTCCCTGAGGAGTTCATCATTTCCCGTACCCAAGAACCATGTGCTCTGCAGACACAGAGTGCCAGTAAGTTCCAAGGGCCCCTTAGAGGGGTAAATTTTAGGAAACGCTTTCATACTTTGAGATCAGCCTCTCATTGCTCCTTTACATCTGCTTATTTTATTAGGTCTTCTTGATACCTTCTTCCAACTTTCTTGTCTATGATAGTATTTTGCTTACTCCAGAATCCTTCCATTCATTTTTGTCTCTTTCTCCCAGTCCTAAGCTCAGACATCACCCCTTTCTGAAATATTAGTTTCCATCCTATGCTTACGTATCACTCCAGTTCTACCTTCTCTGTTCTCTTCTTTGAACCATATCCTCCTACTCTGAACTTCCATTCAAAAACCTTGCAATAATTCTAGATTCTTCTGTTTCTCTCATACTTCATATTAAATCCATTAGTAAACTATGCCAGCTTTAACTTCAGAATATTTTCAAATGTAACTAATTCACATCACCTCCAATGTATCTACCTCAGTCCAAGACCCATTTCTTCTTACTGGGATTATTGAGATTGTTTCCTACCTGCTCTCTGCTTCCCTTGCTCCTCTGAAGTCTGTTCTCTTCATCAGAGTCTGAGTAATAACCTTAAAAAAAAATTTTTTTTACATTTTTATTCTATATGGAGGTATAACCGATTAACAAACAACGTTGTGATAGTTTGAGGTGAACAGTGAAGGGACTCAGCCATACATATACATGTATCCATTCTCCCCTAAAATCCCCTCCCATCCACGCTGCCACTTAACATTGAGCAGAGTTCCATGTGCTATACAGCAGGTTCTTGTTGGTTATCCATTTTAAATATAACAGTGTATACATGTCTACTTCAAACTCCCTAACTGTTCCTTCCCCTCATCCTTCCCTGTGGCAGCTGTAAGTTCATTCTCTAGGTCAGTGAGTCTGTTTCTGTTTTGTAAGTAAGTTCATTTGTATTATTTCTTTTTAGATTTCACATATAAAGGATGTCATACAATATTTCTCCTTCTCTGTCTGGCTTATTTTGCTCAGAATGACAGTCTCTAGGTCTGTCCATGTTGCTACAAATGGCATTATTTCAGTCTTTTTAATGGCTGAGGAATATTCCTTTGTACATATGTACCACATCTTCTTCATCCATTTCTCTGTCAATGGACATTTAGGTGGCTTCCACATCTTGGCTATTGTAAATGATAGTAATAGCCTTTTCTTTTTAATACTTATTTACAATATTGTATTAGTTATGAGTATACAGCAAAGTATAAATACATGAATCAATATACATATACACACTCTTTTCTTATTCTTTTCCCATATAGGGCATTACAGAGTATTGACTAGAGTTCCCTATGCTATACTGTAGGTCCTTATTAGGTATCTATTTTATACATAGTAGGGTGTTTACATCAATCCCAATCTCTCAGTTTATCCCTCGTCCTACCAAGCCTCGTAAAACAGATCATACCATTCCTCTGTTTGAAAGTTCATTTATCTCAGAAGGAAAGCAAAGTTTCTAACTATGGGCTATGGGGTCCTGAATGATCTTTGCCCTTATTCGCCTTGTGTCTTAGCTTCTTCCCACTTCTCTTGCTGAGGGAACTGAGCCTGCTCAAACAACTTCTACACCATCCATCTACCACTTCCTCCTGCTGCTTCTCCTCTGAAGCCCAGACCATGGCCCCAGTCGCCTTCTTTAAATCAGCTGCTCCTGGAGACCATTTCCACCCTCTTTGATGACTTCAGGATCTGATTCCTTTTTGTGCATATCTCTTCAGTGTGCCCCATCCTTTTTTTTTTTTAAACATAGTTGTAGATACACATAGAAAATCATGCGGTTTGTAAAGGACACACTGGGCTGACAGCTACACAGAACTGGAGGCCGCTGCTGTGTGGCACTGGCTGACCTAGGCCTCAGCCGGCTGTCCCTTGGGCTTAGGGGTGGCAGGTAAATGTGGCATGGAAACACTCTGAATGAAAAATTCTTTCTTAACATTGTCATTGCAACTACATATCCTTCCACCAGGTTTTTAGCCTTGAATGAGGTTCTGGGGCCAATCATCTACCTTCCTGGGGGCTCTAAAGAGCTGCCAGTCTATGGATCTCCTCTGACATGCTGAGTTGGTCTACTGCTGCTCTTGCTTTGTGTGATTTATCTCACTTACTGAGTTCCCTTGGTGGTTTGTCCCAGTCAGAATCCTGGCTTCAGAGCCTGTTTCAAGGGTCTGAAATCCCCTTCCCTCACAAACTCGGATTTTCCTCTGACTGGGAAGCTCTAGAGAGGAAATGTGTAATGGATCAATTCTCGGTTTTAGAGAAAGATAGTCTTAAGTGGATCCCAGCTCAGCTATTCACCAGCTGACATCCTTGACAAGTCATCTTTCTCAACCTTAATTTCTTCCTCGGAAATAACAATGCCCATGTTATAGAGTAATCAGGAGGATTAAATGAAATAATCTATAATAATAATATTTTTGTAGATGTTTGTTTCTCTTTTTCTGATGTCAGCTATTTCACTATAGAGATGAGTGTACTTTTGATCCTTTATTCAAAGGACTGAGCTAGATGCTGGAGATACCATTAGGAATAAGATGTGCTTCTTGCCGAATTTTTCAGTCTTCTTTGGAAGGAATGATGCTAAAGCTGAAACTCCAGTACTTTGGCCACCTCATGTGAAGAGCTGACTCATTAGAAAAGACTCTGATGCTGGGAGGGGTTGGGAGTAGGAGGAGAAGGGGACGACAGAGGATGAGATGGCTGAATGGTATCACTGACTCGATGGATGTGAGTCTGAATGAACTCCAGGAGTTGGTGATGGACAGGGAGCCTGGCATGCTGCGACTCATGGGGTTGCAAAGAGTCGGACATGACTGAGTGACTGAACTGAACTGAACTGAACTGAGACATGAATAAACAGTTATGAAGTTCAAGGTGGTAAGAACCATAGTAGAGGAAAATAGAGGCTTCTCAGGGGTTATAGAGTAGTGCACTTAACACAGGGAAAATCAAGGGAGATAATTGTGCGAACAGGTGGAAAATATGGGGGCAAAAAACCAAAAACATCCTGGACAGCAGTATAAGCCTGTATAGAAGCACAGAGGCAAATGCAAGTAGTTCAGCTAAACTAAACTGTAGCCTGGAAGGAAAGGGTTCATGATGGATAAGACTGAATGGTCAATTAGAGCCACAGAGGCAAAAGAAATGTGTGTATCATGTAAAAGCTTTATCTTGAAGACAATGGAAACCATGAAATACCTTGAAGGATATCAGATTTTGGGCTCAGAATGAGATAAGTCATGGTTAGAAATATTAGTCCTTGCAACCGAGGTGGTAGAGGAAGGAATAGAGGAGATGGATATATAAAATCATCAGGCCTTGGTGGCTGATGTGATGTGGCAGGGACAAGGAAAACCCAAGTAGACTCCAAGTTTCAGTCTTGTCCGACTGGAATAGTGATGGTACCACACAGTCAGTATGGGTATAGACTGCATAGACTGCAGAACAGAATCCAGGGTAAAAATCTTCATTTCAGTTTTAGAAAAGTTGAATTAAATTTGCTAATGAGATATATGAGAAGTTCATTTGTTGGCTGTATAGATAGGGAGCAAAGGAGAGAAATTTGGCTTAAGATGTAGATTTATGAGTTATTAGCATTCTGATTAAGGTGAGATATCAAAGGAATTCACAAATACAGTGACTCAAAGAGGACTGTTTATTTCCCATATACCCTGCAGTCTAGAAATTGTTGAGTAGTCCAGTCCAGATGCCACTCAAAATGTGGTCCACTGGCCAGCAGCATTGTTATCACCTGACAGTTTATTAGATGTGCAGAATCTTCAAGTCCTGTCCCCAAACCTAGTGAATTTACATCTGCATTTAACAAAAGCCCCAGGTAAGCCATATCCACATAATTTTGAGAAGCTCTGGTTTAAGGGATTGATGGTATATGAGAAGGGGAAAAGAGCACACAAAATAATGAAATTTCTTTTTTAGATGTGACATCTTTAAACCAGTAGATATTAATTTTCACTATAGTAGAAATTAAACCTGAGAAAAGTTTAAAATATTTGCTTATCAATTCCTTTAAAAATAATAACAAACATATTTTATGAAAAATAGCAGTATTTACAAACCAAAGAAAAAGTGAGAATGGCATTGGTTTGTATTTTTGCAAATCTCTTAAATGTCTCCCTGAAGAGAAAAACAGCTGGATTCTTGTATTAGCCTCCTTATTCAATATGTTGCCATATGTTGTTTTGGTTGAAGCATTTGAAGAAAATCCAGCTTCATGCAGATACATAGTTGAAAAAAGCAGGAACATTTTGATTTCCTTTTCAGATGTTTGCATATACTATGTTTTGATACCATACCTTGACACTGCAAGTAGTAATTTCTTAAAGGTATGCTGTAATATGGGATTGGAAATCATATCAATGAGCTTTCTGTACTCTTTTACATTAGAATCCACTCATCTACCATCTATCCTGCATTTTGGATGAATCTTTTGCCTTTGCCTGATTTTCTTACATCATGCATCGGTCATTTGGAAAACATTGACTCACTGACGTATGCAAATCTTTTCAGATGTTGACACATTTCATCATTCAAGTCAAAGAAAAAAAATCACATTTTTAATGTCATACTCTATCTCATTAAAAAAATGTCTTTAAGTACTTAGAATCTGACAGTGAGAATACAAGTTTTCCAAAAATTGATTTTTTTTTAACTTAAAAGCCAGAATTTTATCATTGGCAGTAAATATATCAGTTGTTTTCCTGGAAGAAACAGGCTCAGTTTGTTCATTTTTGAGAAGAAGTTTGTCAAATACCCAAATTTTAATTATAATTTCTCTATCTGAAATTTTTTTCAAGTAATGATGGTATTCATGAGAGAAGCAGTTAATTTGGCTTACGATTCAAACAGTTGCACAAATGGTTTTCCTCAGAATAAGCATGAAGTTAAAGGATACTTGTTCCTTGGGAGAAAAGGTATGACAAACTTAGTGTATTAAAAAGCAGAAACATCTCTGTGCCAGCAAAGGCCCGTATAGTCAAAGCTGTGGTTTTTCCAGTGGTCATGTATGGATGTGAGAGTTGGACCATAAAGAAGGCTGAGCGCCAAAGAATTGATGCTTTTGAACTGTAGTGTTGGAGAAGACTCTTGAGAGTCCCTTGGACTGCAAGGAGATCCAACCAGTCAATCTAAAGGAAATCAACCCTGAATATTCATTGGAAGGACTGATGCTAAAGGTGAAGTGCCAATACTTTGGCCACTTGATGCAAAGAGCCGACTCATTGGAAAAGACCCTGGTGTTGGGAAAGGTTGAAGGCAGGAGAAGAAGGGGTTGATGATGGTTGGATGGCATCATCGACTCAGTGGATATGAGTTTGAGCAAACTCCAAGAGATAGTGGGAAGGACAGGGAAGTCTGGAGTGCTGTAGTCCATGGGATTGCAAAGAGTCAGACAGGACTGAGCAACTGAACAACAACAAGATAATGTAGGTTAATCTCCTCATCTCAAGGTCTATAACCTTAATCACCTCTGCAAAGTCCCTTTTGTCATATAATGTAACATGGATGGTTCTGGGGTCAAGAGTGTGGGTCTGGTGGAGGTGCATTATTTTGCCTACCACGCACTAGTGTGTATTAAATATTTGTTGAAGGGATGAACAAAGGATCCTAACCCATCACTCATTTCTCAGAGCTTTGCTCTGCCTTGATATTAGGTATTGATTGTTCAAGACTCAGTTGAGGTACTACCTCTTCAAAGATGTAGGTGTTCCTCGGCTCTATTTCCAGAGTGAATGAATCCCTCTGCTACAGCAGCAGCAGCATGAGTTCACTCCTGTCCTCACTCTCCTGTGAGCTCCTGTGTCTTGCTTTGTTCCTTGCCTGCCCAGAGTAGAGCCAGTGTAGGGCACATAATATGTATGCAATGCATATTTGTTGATGAATGCATGAGGGCAGCAATTAGTTATCCTTGTACACACCAAGTTACACTTTTGCATTTTCCCTGGAGCATATAAAGCTTATCCCCTCCCCCCAAAAGCAGAGTGGCTTTAGTTATGGGACCTAAGGCCTTGTGGCAAGTATTAATGCAAGAACGGCAAAGGCCATTAATACAAATGGTATTTGGGGGTCAGAAGGGCCTCACATACTCCCTCGGGCCCCACACTGGCACAATCCCTTGAGCCTGTACCCCCTAACTGAGCGGAAGTTGGAGGAATTACAGACAGGGTCTCAGCAGAGCAGCAGTTTAGATGGCTTAGAGTTTCCCTGAGGGTCCTCAGGCTCACGCCCCAGAAGGGCAGGTGTGGAACCAGCAGTCTGCTCTGCAGCCATACCACACATGGCCCGTTTGCACTTCATGCCTGCAGAGCCAGCCAGCAGAGACTGACTTTGCAGAGGGATCTTAATTCAGCCCCCAACTTGGCTGTTCTAAAGACAACATACATTTTACAGAGGACCTTTTGTATGAAGTTACTGGGGACTCATTCAAGAATAACAGAAGTCCCAGTCTGCAGAATTTTAAAAAAAAAGAAAAAAATTTTTTTTGGTCATTCCAGACACAGCTCCAGTCTTCCACCTCCCACTAGTAAGCCCATTTATATCAAAATGAGTGAGAAATTTAATCCCTGGTACTTTATAAATAAGCCATTTCCCCCCCTTTCTTTGTGGTTTACTCTGTATGTGCTTTTTAATGGCAGCGTTTAATAATGTTTATATTGCCTTTAACCTTTGACTAATTTTGCAGTTAGGATCCAAAATCTGGTTTCACATCCAGTGTGTGTAGGCTGCTGCTCCTTCCTTGGAGACTACTGGCATCTTATTCCTGGAAGGTATTTCATTCCCTTACCAAGCATCTTAATCACTTCTGCTGGGTAAAAAGGGTGTCCCCGGGGTAGCAGGCATTATTAGTAGTAGTGGTAGCTCTGTAGTCTGGTAGGCGGGCTAAGTCGCTTCAGTTGTGTCTGACTTTTTGCAACACTACGCACCGTAGCCTGCCGGGCTCCTCTGTCCGTGGGATTCTCCAGGCAGGAATACTGGTTGCCATGCTCTCCTCCAGGGGATCTTCCTCACACAGAGGTTGAACCTGTGTCTCTTATGCCTCCTGCATTGGCAGGCAGGTTCTTCACCACCGGCACCACCTGGGAAGCCCTCTTCCTTATACTACACCGAAATCAGTCTTCCTGGAATTTTCAATCTGATAGAAAGAAGATCAGAATGTACCTGTCTTTGTCTCTCACTGTCCTTCCCTTCCCCACTCTCCCCGTCTTCTTGCCTTTCCAATAAATGTTTTCAGAATGGTTTTAGATTTATAAAAAAATTGCCAAGATAATACAGAGAATTTCTGTGTACCCCTCACTTTACAGTATTGTGTATCCACAGCCATTCATCAAAATTCAGAAATGAACACTGGTACATAACTCCTAATTATAAACTCCAGACTTTGGTCTGATTTCACTAGTTTTTCTCTAATGTCCCTTTGCTGTTCCAGGATCCTGTCCAGGACATCACATTACCTTTAGTCATTATGTTTCCTTTGTTTCATGTAGTGTGTGATAGTTTTTCTTTTTGTTCAAGTTTTTTATGACCTTGACAGTTTTGGGGGAGTACTGGTCAGGCATTTTATAGAATGTCCCCCAGCATCTATCTGATGTTTTTCTCATGGGTTTATGGGTTTGGGAGGAGAATACTGCAAACAATGAAGTGCTGTTCTTATCACATCATGTTAGGGACACATGATATCACTATGACATCACTGGTGACATTAACTTTGATCCTCTAAGATAAAGTCACTCTTCCCTCCCTTTTCCATACCTAGTTTTTTAGTAGCAAGTCACTATGTTCATACTTAAGCGGTAGAGCAATTAAGGTCTACCTTCTGGAGGAGAAGTATCCTATATAGTAATCTGGAATTATTTTGTTAAGGAGGGTTTGTATCTTCTCCTGCATTTATTAATGCAGTCATTTATTCATATCAGTTTGGAGTGATGCATATTTACTTTACACTTTGGGTTATAATCCATTACTGCTTTAATTATTCTCTTGCTCAACTTGTTCCAGTCTTGGCCACTGGGAGGGCTTCCAGTTGTCACCTGTGTCCTCATCATGTGTCCCCATTTGTGTGTTTTCTAAGGACTTCCTTACTTTGTGGCACTATAAGATATTCCAGGTTCTTCTTGTATTTCTCCTGCCCCAGCTCTAGAATCAGCCATTTCTCCAAGGATCTCTGGTTCCTATTATTGGAGAGAGAAATTAGAAGCTAAGATCTGACCACTGGGGTGCCCATTGCTACTGGGGAGTCACTACTTCCAGATCTTCTCAGTAGACAAAATTAAATACATGAATGTATATCAGCCCATGTTACACATGTATGTGCAATATTTCTGCATCTACATTTCTTCCTATAGTAAAGCTTTTCTATTTTGAGTATTTATATTTTGTTGTGTAGCAAACAATGAGAATATGATTCACTCTATTCTACCATCACTGGTAATTTTTTTAAAGGAGTGAGAAGAAAGTAGAACTGGAGATCTTAGCATAACTATGACTTAAGAACTCAGTCATCCTCCAGACAGATCATATCGTTTCAGAGATAAAGACTTCCTAAGAAATTTACTGAGGTCCAAAGAAGTTAAGAAATTAGTTAGTGGAATAGTCAGAAGTGGATTCTGGATTTCTGAAATGAAATCTCTTTATTTCCACCATATCTAATGCCTCTGTAAGACTGATTAGTATTCTTGGCTTTGTTTTCATCTCAGTTATTAACTACTTGGAATGCATTAATAAGCATTTTAGAGTTGGTGTGCACAAGTATGACCAGGCAATTGAAGTCCACCACAGTATCACTGAGGAGGGATTTTCTCTCCAGTGACAGGTGTGTGTGTGTTTGTGTGTGTGTGTGTATTCAGTTGCTCAGTCATGTTCAACTGTTTGTGACCCCATGGACTGTAGCCCACCAGGCTCCTCTGTCCTTGGGATTTCCCAGGCGAGAATACTGGAGTGGGGTGCCATTTCCTCCTGAAGGGTATCTTCCCAACCCAGGGATCAGACCCACCTCTTCTGTGTCTCCTGCATTGCTGCTGCTGCTAAGTCACTTCATTCGTGTCTGACTCTTTGTGACCCCATAGATGGCTGTCCACCAGGCTCCCCTGTCCCTGGGATTCTCCAGGCAAGAACACTGAAGTGGGTTGCCATTTCCTTCTCCAATGTATTAAAGTGAAAAGTGAAAGGGAAGTCGCTCAGTCATGTCCGACTCTTCGCGACCCCATGGACTGCAGCCCACCAGGCTCCTCCATCCATGGGATTTTCCACATAAGAGGACTGGAGTGGGGTGCCATCTCTTTCTCTGCTTTGCAGGCGGATTCTTTACCACTGAGCCACAGAGGCATATCTTAGATCAGTAACTCAAAAATGATGCTATAATGGCTGGATGTTAGTGAGTGAATCTTTTCAAATCATCATGATAATTACCCTGCCCCATTTTACTTTTTATAACTATCTCCAAAAAAGTCGTTTTGCTCTGAGAAGAATCACAGGGCTCCTACAGGACAGATACTGGCTGTGTACACCTGCTTTTTAGAAGTGGGTCATAAAGCGATAAAGGAATCTGCTTAGTGACATCCAGGAGTTGGTGATAGGGTAAAAAGTAAAAAATGAAAACTGTATCCCCTACAGCCCCTTTTAACACACAACTCTTTTCTCTTAAATTGCTTTTGACAGTATGTCAAGCAAAGAACAAACACTTGAAAGTTCCTCTCAAGAGATTCCCAAGGCTATAGGACAGTCCTAGGTTACCTTCAAACCTTTCAGTCATGTCCTTTGAGACATGGGTATGTTTATACTTGGTAAACCATGTCTTGTTACCATGTAACAGTAAAATCTCCATTCTGTTCTTTTCCAGTTGTACTTTTATCCATTTCATTTTGTTTTTGTTTGGTACATTGTGAACGTCCAAGATTTTTAGTGGAAATAAAAACAGCTGTTTCTCATGTACCAAAGAATTTAATTGTGAACTTTAACCTTGAGATAATATATCCAAATTTTCCCAGGTGTAGGAATGACTTGACTAGAAAAGCTCGTTTTGGGTAGTCATCCCAATAAGAACCAAATTCAGCTGCTTACTGTCAACTTCATTAAGAGAGAGAGAGTTTCTATAGGTCTTTCTTTATTTCAATATTCCCTTCTTAACATGGCTTTTCCTCTTTAAAATAGTGCATATTTACCTACATAAACAAACACACTCTAAAGTCCCATCTTTCATTACGGCTTTATTTTTCTCCATAGCTCTTACCAACATTTAATATGCTATATATTTTACTTCTTTAGCTTTTTGTCTGTTTTCCCCCACTGAAATGTAAACTCTATGAGAACAGAGGATTTGTTTTGTTTGCTGCTATATTCCCCAGACCCAGAGTAGTACCTGGAACATAGTAGATGCTCAGGGAATGCTTCAAAATGAATCATGTGAAAGTTGCAAGTTCTGATTATTTAGCTCCTGATTTTAATATAAATGCAAATAGTTGAACTTTATTTTCTAGGGTTATTTTAGATTATAAGTAAAATTAAATCACCATGTAAGTTAGGGATTTATCTATTCACCAAAAACCTCAGAATTTGTACAAGCAGTGTGCATTGTGCCTTGGAAATTATGCAACTCATTCAGTACTATGATGCTATTATCACTTGAAAGGAATTTTGAAATTCTCTGCTAAATATCACTCAGGAAACTGAAATATCTAAAAGCACACTTTGTTTTTTTTAAGTTTAAGGTGAACCAATTCAGTTTCAGTCACTCAGTCATGTCCAATTCTTTGTGACCCCATGGACTGTAGCATGCCAGGCCTCCTTGTCCATCACCATACCTTCAGACTAACCCAGAGATATCTTGAAGTGTCATTACCCACTTTGACCAGATTTAGCAGAAAATGACTTTTCATTGTTATTTAAAAAAATCTATTCTGACTCATATTTGCCAACTTAAATAATATTAAAAAGAATATGCTATAAAATCCAAAGTAATTCCTCTGAAGGAGTGTGAGCATTCATTTGTATACATAGGTGCTGGCATGTTTTTATTTTTAATCATATTACTTTACAGATATTTACATTTTCTAGTGTCTGAAGTACTTACACTTTTATTTTTAAAATACATGGGCTCTTATTTGTTTAAGAAATATGTAAGATAATTCAAAAGGGTATGCAACTTGACCAGCCTTTTGATGAACTAGATCTTTCACAAACAATAGCTCTAATGCCAAATTTCCTGCAGTATTCTCTCCAGGACAAGAAACAAATAAAAAACCCATCTAGTCAGTGAACATCATAGACTTGTTTGCATGCTATCCTTGGACTCATGTAGTGCATAAATTATACCTTTGTACAGATTGATGTATGTCCTATTCCCCCCTTTTATTTCAGAACATTGGGGAATCGACAATGTCTGTTGTGTTAAATCAGCTGCTTCCCATGATTAAGCCTTTGAACCAGAGGACCAATGATGACTACAGCCCGGAAGAGCTGCTGGTCCTCCTGCTATATATTTATTCTGTCAGTGGAGAGTTCTCAGTGGACAAAGACCTGGGTGAAGGTGAAGAAAAAGTGAAGAAAGCGTTGGCTCGGGTCTTTTGTGAGGAGTCTGAATTGTCACCTTTGCTGCAGAAAATCACAGGTAAGTGTTTAACAGAAATAGAGGATGTATACATCACTGATACAGAAAACAGGTTTTAAAATGAAGGCATTTTTGAAAGAGGATATAACTGTCTTCACTGGAGTTGTTTAGAATTTCATGAGGCCTGATGAATGCTAGTCAGCTTTTAGGATTAGAAGTTTTTATTGCAGTAATTTTTTTTTTTCCAATTGTGGTAGTAAAATGGCCTTCTAACTGCTTTTTTAGAATTCATAGTCTTAGAACCTAAGTCTTGTTAAAACAGCAAAATTCTCACAAGATGTAATATCTTTAAGAAAGGTGCGTCCTATTCAAAAGGTTTCTGATGACATATTCTCTTTGAGATTGTCTTTTCAGGCTTTAGAAAAAGCAGACCCATTTCCCTAAGATATTATACAATGTTATAGGATGAAAATTGACATTTTCAAGAATAGTTTTATATTTTGACTTCCATTTTTCATTTTAAATCTGAGTTAATTGATAGTATCCAAATTAATACCCAAATATCCCAGTGAAGTAGACTGTGCTGATTTGGGGAAAATATTTAATTAAAAGTCATAAAATCTAACCATTTTCACTTCTAATAAGAACTGTGATAAAACTTATGAAAGCCTAACTTGAGATAATCAGTGGTATTGTTTCAGATCAAATTCAGTGTTATTTATATTTTGTGTAAAACTTACTGCCAGTAGTATGGATTGAGCCTGAGTCTGTTTGACAGTGAGAAGTTATTAAAACTTATATGTGAAACTTAAATACTTTATAAAAACAGACCAAGTTGCCATTCATTCTTGAGCGTATGTGCGTGGGGGTGTATTTAGGCCTTTCCACTGGGGAAGGCTCAACTTGGTAGGTTACTGCCGTATCTCCCGACCTTTCCTCCTGTCCCCTGTCGGGCCTCCCTGGGTGGGGGAGCTTGCTCAGAAGTAAGCTGTGTTGCTGTCCACCTGAGTGACCTGTGCGCATGTGCTTTCCTTTGCGCCCACTCTTGGCCTTTCCTACGTCTGGGTCATGGGCAATGAAACCCTGATGAGATGGAAACTGAATGAAGTTCCCATAGAAGTGAAGCATTTCCTTGCTCAGTACAGAACCTGCTTGCCAACATAAAATCTACATAAGGAAAATGTGTGGGAGTTGTTCCCATTTCATTAAGGTACAGCGCTGTATGTGATTCCATGTGTGTGTTTGGTTATAAATGAATATTGACTTAGAAAGGCTTCATACGGTTTGTATAAAGCTTAGAACAGTGATTTGATTCAAAGTCGATTTGAATGCTAGGAGAGTGTAATTGGACGTTATTCTTAACACACATAATTCCAGAAACAGACAACAAGCATGGTATGTTTTAGGGAGGGTGTTTGGCTAGCTTTTCTGCAGCACTAGTGAGTTACTGTATTATTTTGGGAATTAAGGTCAAGCAGTCAGAGTGTTCATTTGACATTTGCTCAAGGTGTTTATTGACCCAGAATTTCATTCTTTATTAGTTTCTCTGTTTTTGATTGCTCAGGATATTGCATTTTCTTGCTTATAAATGTGATTTCATGATTAAAAACACTTCTGTACATTTGTATTTATATATCAGGAAAATTTGTAAGCTTAGCAGTTGAAGGTAAAAAAAAAGAATCTATGAAAGTTTTAGTGCAGTTTTAAACTTTTGAGACATCTTTTAAAAATTAATTAATTTATTTTAATTGGAGGCTAATTACTTTACAATATTGTGGTGGTTCTTGCTATACATTGACATGAATCAGCCATGGGTGTGGCTGATTGTTTTATAATACAAAGTATACGTTCCTACCCAGATTAACTTTGGATGTGCAATTTAAATAGATGAATAAGATGTGCTGTTTAAACTTGACATAAGTTAACTTACCAGTGGAACATGCGTGCATTGGGCAACTTCTGTGGACACAAAAAGGAGTTGCTTTCTGAAGATAGACTTTTACTTGGCCAGTATAAATATGCCTCTTATGAAGTATGTTGAAATGTGATGTGGCCTGAGGAGTAGGGTTTATGTTTATACTTAGCTGCTGAAGAGAATGTTTAACCTACATCTCAAGATAAGGAGTAATAGGATGGTGTTGAGGCAGTGGTGACTCAGTCTTGTATCAGTACAAGGCATGCCCAGTATGTACTGGAAGAACTGAATTGTCTTCCAAGTGTACTTAGCCTATCATGGAACTAGGTTAGTTTGGCCCACGGTGTTGCACTTAACGTTATTCCAACTTTTAGTCTTGACTTAACTTGTTACTGGGTGGCAGAAATTATTTTATGTCTTCTGTATATTTTGTGGTTGATGAGATTTAAAAGTATTATTGAAAATAAGCATGTAATCAATACAAGAATTGTGCTTTTCATATAATGTTGTAATTTTACTAATCTTAACTGTTGATAGAATCAAGAAAGCCATACTTTCTAAAGTAAAGTTCAATACTGGACTGAAGATGAAGCATGTCATCATCACACAACTGCTAAGTGATAGAACCAGGACTTGAACCCAGGTGTTCTGAGTCTGGAGCCCATGTCTTTAAACATGAGACCTAAAGCTGACACAGATTCATTTCCATAACCATTGAATATTGTATTCTGTAACTTATGCTTACTTACATTTATTGTTTTATGCTGTGCATGCTCATTTTCTGAACTGTGAATTAATATTTGGTTGATATTGTAGGTATTACTTGTGTTTTTGAATCTATCTGTAAAGATCCTTTCCCCAGGAGATCTTCCCAACCCAGGGATCAAACCCAGGTCTCCCGCATTGTAGGTGGATTCTTTACCAGCTGAGCCACAAGGGAAGCCCAGGAATACTGGAGTGGGTAGCCTATCCCTTCTCCAGCAGATCTTCCTGGCTCAGGAGTCGAACCAGGGTCTCCTGCATTGCAGGCGGATTCTTTACCAATTGAGCTATCAGGGAAACCCAATAGCTACTTACAGATGTTTCCTTGTACTGTGCTGTTTTGGTGCATGTATCCTCTTTGTTTCCACATTGCTATAAAGAAATTAAAATATTTTTTCTAGTCATTGAAGTCTATTGGTTGTCTAGCTTTCTAAAACAGGAGTAGCAAACTTAAATTCTTTTTGTTTCAGTAGTATCTCTTGACAATAATTGTGCTGTATTTAAAATTCTTATTTCCTTCTATATGTTAAAAACGTAATTTACTTTTGACAGTGTCTTTCATCTCTATTCTTCCCTTTTATGGAAAGGGCAATGAGAAGTTGTGATTGGAAAAATAAAACAAAATTTAAGATGGTCAATGGCAGCTATTATTTTCTTTTTAATAAGTACTCTTGGGGAAAATGGTGGGTAAAAACTCTTTTCTATTCACATAAAATAACAAGGGTTGACTCTTGGGTGTCAGGGATGGGAGCTGCAAAAAGAAAATTGATATGGCCTAAATGTGTCATTTAGTGTTGTGCTTTCTCAGTCTTGCTAAGTTCAAAGAGAATATCAGTTTCTATATATGTTAGTGTTTGCATGGCAGTCACAAGAGAAAACAAAGGAAAACCATTTGAACTTTCTTCAGACTATGAAATCAAAACACTGATTTTAAAGATCTGTGCAAACTTGGACTGTCCTCATACAGGGAGGTATATCAGAAAAGTATAGACTTAGAGCAGAAATCCTTGACTCAGAAGTCCTGGCTGTGTCATTTCCTCTCAGTGTGTGTTAGTGGGCAAATCAATGTCTCTGAAGTTTGGTAATAAATACAAGCACCCTATTGACCACTCATGGTTTTGCTGAGAATAAAACGATGCTATGTGTATGAGCTAATTTTTGATCCATTTACTATTGTAATAGGTAATTTTTTTCCCATTGCTGTTATTATTTTGCGAGCATCTAGCTATCTTGTAGGACAGTGCTTCCCAGACTTTTCACATTGCGATGCATTCAAACAGAGAGAATGCTTGCATAGCCTACCACGGTGAGTAGACAGGCTATTGTGGGAGGAAACCAGCAGCAGGGACTCTGATCACTTCCGGCCCTACCCTATTGACCTGTGACCTGAAGTGAAGGAGCAGCTTGGCACACCTGTAAACTATTAAGGGCAAATCAGTGCACTAAGGTGTGTTGGTCAGAAGGCTCTGGAATCAGGAAACAAAAAAACCCCAAAACTTGTGTATATAGTTTTTGACACCAGAACTCCTGGAAAAAGAAATTTTTTTGGTACACAATTTTTATATTAATCAATTTATTTTCCTGAATTTTTATATTTCCTGTCTGTACTTTTTCCATGTCTTTAAAGGGGCTAGATCTATTTATTTAGGTTCAGTGTAATGCTAGGGAATGAAAGATTCAAAATATCTAAAAACTGTGCTTCAAGAGAGAAGCAGTATAATACCATGGAAACTGTGATTTACATTTCTTAGATTCTTATTTTACTTCCTGTTGGCAATTTGGGATTATCAATTTCTGTATTCTTGTATTAGGATTGTACCTGGTTATATGTGATGGAAAATTTACCAGATTAGCTTGTGAAGTCAGAAGTCGCTCAGTCAGTCGTGTCCGACTCTTTGTGACTCCGTGGGCTGTAGCCCACCAGGCTCCTCCATCCACGGGATTCTCCAGGCAAGAATCCTGGAGTGGGTTGCCATTTCCTTCTCCAAGGGATCTTCCCAACCCAGGGATCAAACCTGGGTCTCCTGCATTGCAGGCAAACGCTTTAACCTCTGAACTACCAGGGAAGCCAGATTAGCTTAAATAAGAAATAAAAATAAACAGGGATTTTTTTTTTTCCACAGCAGGAAGTTCAGAAACAGGCAGCAAAACTCACACTCTTTTTGGCTTCCTCCTTCTTTTATTCTGTCATCATGGTCATGAGATGGATACTCTTCTTCCATGTGTTATATCCATGCTTCAGGCAAGGAGGGAGGAAGGATGAAAGTAAAAGGAATATGCTAGTGAAACCTGCCCTTTTTTCTTCATATAGGAAACCCACAACTTTCTGGAAGTCCTACCAGAAGACTTGTAATCATTTGCCTATGAAGTTGGCTCATTTTCTAAAATGCTGCATAAGTCAAAGGGATCTTACTGAAAGGCAGGATTCAGCCTGTAGGCTTACAGGTTGCAGTCTTTATTTATTTATTTAGATTTTAGTATCCAGTATACAAGCCAGTATGCAGGTTGCAGTCTTTAGACTAAGTACTGCTTCAGGTATTGACTATTATTATAGAAAAAAGCTTTTGAATCTCTAATACTAGAAATCTGAAAGATCTCTAGGCAGTGAAATTATACACTACAGATCTCATGAACTCCGTTTTTTACTTTTTTTAACTAAAAGAAAAATCACATTCGTTTACATTTTAATCTGCGGTGAGTTCACCAGTGAAGTAACATAGGTTTTCCTTCCAAATTGATACTGTAAAGATACCATCTAAGGGGAAGTCAACCTCCCACGGAACTCTGACTATTGGATGGAAAATGCTAGGAAGCAATTTGGGGCTTAATATTAGGAAGACATATCAAGAAAATAAAGCCAGCCAGAGAAGTCTGACTCACTCCCACGAGAAGAGCTTCCCAGCACAGAAGGCCGACACCAGAACTTGAGCATCAGTAGGAATTTTACCAAGACATTTTAGGAATTGAAAATGTTACAAAAAGTCAGTTTTGTGGAAGGGATGGCGCCTAAGTTGTCCTCAATTTCTGGGAAGGTGGTACTTTTCCTACCAAGATCTTTAGTCATGCTCCCTTTCCTATGTAGTTCCCCAAACCTTGATATAAAATAATGGCAGGATTCCTGTTACTCTCACTGGAATAATCAGAACTTCACACTGATTGGAATAAAATGTATAAATTACCTTCATGATGGACTATGATTTTTTAAATCATCTTCAACTTTTTTAAGGGATCTTGTTTCCTGAGTTTTTTTCTTCTCTGTTTCTCCTCACTTGCCTATTGCCCCATTTAAGATTAGCCATGGATGACAGATGAGGAAAGGCTGAAGGTAAGAACAGTCTAGAGATCTCTCATCTGGCATCCACTTGTGTTTTCTAATGGAAATCTAAGAGAGGACATAGAATGAGGAGGGAGCTGAGAACTTGTTTTCAGTGGGCTGTAGAAGGCAGCTTATGATACTCTCAGGTCTGCTTGCCAATGGGAAGCATGTATATGCCCCTGTCCTTAGCAAAATAAAGCCACATTCTACTACCAAACGTAAAAATCTATTTGCAATGATTTGTATATGACAGCTTTTCTCTTTTGAAAAAGTTCAGGTAAACAACAGTTCAGTCACTCAGTCGTGTCCAACTCTTTGCGACCCCATGAATTGCAGCACGCCAGGCCTCCCTGTCCATCACCAACTCCCAGAGTTCACTCAGACTCACATCCATCAAATCAGTGGTGCCAACCAGCCATCTCATCCTCTGTCTTCCCCTTTTCCTCCTGCTCCCAGTCCCTCCCAGCATCAGAGTCTTTTCCAATGAGTCAACCCTTCGCATGAGGTGGCCTAAGTACTGGAGTTTCAGCTTCAGCATCATTCCCTCGAAAGAAATCCCAGGTAAACATAGACCATATAAAATTATTATTGCCATTCATGGCTGATACTTTATTATGAAAACTTTCATCTCCATCAGCATGAGGCATAGACATTTTGTTTATTACATTAGTAGAGGTATATCTTTCAAACAAAGCATTTTGCATCATTGGTCAAGTACTTTTCCCAGCCTTGTAGAAAGTCAGTCTTCTTTGTAAAATACGAAGTACTTCCCAACAGAGGACTGTAAAAGATGAGGAGCTACTGAGAACTCTTCCTCTTTTGTGCTTCCTTTCCTCTGTCACCTCTGCATTCTTTCCTCCTTTCACAGCTTCCCCTCAGTAATTCATCAAATTTCAAAACATCCATTTCTACAGATTTCTACTCTTAAGGGCACTATTTCAACTGAAAAACAGTTTTCAAGATTTCAGATATCTTTCCCTTGAAAAGTTGTTCCTTGGACCTTGAGCATTGGCAATGATAAGGATGTTGCCGTGGTAACTAGCAGAGTGATCTTGAAAGTTCATTGCCAGCTTAAATGTTACCCACAGTTGAGTGAAAACTTGAGCTCATTACAGTAGGTGACAGTTTACAAAACCATGACTGGAGAATCCACTACTCACTCAGCTGAAAGACTTCAGGATACAGGGGAAAATTCATTTCAGAAAAGATTCTGCTTCATCTCTTGCTTCTAATTTATGGATTCTCAGTTATTGTGGCATTCCAGCATTAGACTTTTCATCAAGGCATGTACCTTCATTTCTAGTGTTTCAGATTTCTTGTTTCAGGGCACCAAAACAAAACAAAACAGCTTTTAAGACTGTTGTTTTCCATTATGATTTGTAACACTGTTTGGTATAATAGGGTCTATTTTTCCTCTTGATTTCTAAGATTTCTTCTGGAAACTCTGATGAAGAACATATGTCTGCCCTAAATCACTCCCATGAGAAATGTTGGAACTGTTACATTTAGTTTTACTGTCCAACATATTAAAATAGTTAACTGCAGCATGTATTACTAAATGGCTATATCAAGTGAAGTTTACAATGTTTAGTTCACATTTAAAATACATCGCAAGCTGTGTAGAAAAATATTTAGAGCTGCCTATTAAGGTAGCTCACTAGTTAAGTAATTTTGCAAAGATATTAAGGGATTACTACAAATTACTTTCTCAAGTACTTAATTTTTTCATGCCAGATCATAAAAATGATCATTCTTAATTAAGACAATGGAACAGATCTTCTTGCAGTGGTATTTATATATACACAAAGGCATGAGACAGACTGTCTAAATCATTAATTTTTATGTCTGCTCTTGATGCCAATAGTAATAATTGTGTGTATGAGAGCGATTAATAATTGCTGATCCTTATTAACTGCACATTAGATTATACGTTTCCCAGTCATGAAAGACAACAAATGGAATGCATGGAATACAGCGTAGTTTTCTTAAACATATAGCTATGGATCAGATGGGAGNATACTTTGGCCACCTCATGCGAAGAGTTGACTCATTGGAAAAGACTCTGATGCTGGGAAAGATTGAGGGCAGGATGAGAAGGGGATTACAGAGGATGAGACATCACTGACTCAATGGACATGGGTTTGGGTGGACTCTGGGAGTTGGTGATGGACAGGGAGGCCTGGCGGGCTGTGCATCATGGGGTCGCAAAGAGTCGGATATGACTGAGCAACTGAACTGAACTAGAAGCACAAATCTGAGTATGTATAGCCTGTTACTATTTTGAAAGTACAACACATCACCTGGATAACTGATTCTTAAACTATGGTCTCTGGAGTAACTTCGTCAACTTGAAGGAGAGTGTCTAATAAAATAAAGACTCTTGCTTCCATTCTAGAACTTCTGAATCAGAATCTCTGGGGATAGACCATATAAAGTCTTAGCAAGCTTCCTAGGTGCTTTTCATGACCCAGAATTTGAGAGGTACTACATTCAAAGTCAAGGTTTATATATTTTTCACCCACCAGGAGACTAATAATGCATGGATACCATTCAAAAATATTTGAATGAACAGCTCGATGAGACAAATATAAATCTGTCTTTTCTGAAAGACATTTTTAGCAAACTCACCACAGATTGTTTAACTAAGGTTTTGGTATTCACTCTTAGCATGTCTGTGTTCCAGGTAGTGGCAGAACAGATGGGCTTTTCAGGGGGACTCCTGTCCAGTGCACATGGTGCTGTCTGCTCTAGTTTCTCTTTATTATGCCAGCCTCCTCTCTTTCTGCTCTACCCTAGCTCCTCAGGCATCCCTGCCTCATACCCAAGGCTCACTCCCCACAGGACTTTTTAAAAAGTAATTAATTTATTTGGCTGTGCTGAGTCTTAGTTGTGGCATTTGGGATCTTATTCCCTGACCAGGGATTGAACCTGGGCCGCCTGCACTGGGGGCACAGAATCTTAGCCAGTGGACCACTAGGGAAGTCCCCTCAACAGGACTTTTGAACTTGTTCATATGTTACTGGAATTTTCTCCTGTTAGAAATTCACAGGCTTGCTATCTATGTTCCTTCAGTCTTTGCATAAGTGGCAAATGCTAATGAGAACTTCCTTGGACTGGCTTGCTTAAAACTGGAACTTTGTCCTTACCCAGAATACTTCATCACCTTCCCTAGTTTATTTGTATGCAAAGTACTTACTACTTTTTAATATGAAAAAATCATTTACTTATTTTATTACATCTATCCCCAAACTGGATTACAGCCTCCATGACATCAGGGGTTTGGTTGGTTTTGCTCATGTTATACAGTTCTAGGGTTTAGCCAGTTCCTAAAACATAAGTGCTCAATGAACTCTTTTAGACTAACCTAATATGAAGGTTTTTACCCTATTATCTGTTTTGGGCATCCTATAGAAAGTTTTGAATGTATATACCACTGACATAATTTCTTTCTTAGGACTTGCATTATTAGGTGGTAGAAAATGACATTTAATTCTTCAAGTTTAGATAAAGTATACATGCAAATCAAGACTATATTTTTGAAGCCATGCTCCATGTAAACAGGGAATGGGGAAACATGATAACTAATAAGAGTGTAAAATTGAAAATGTTGGGACTTACTGAGCCATGAAGGTTGATAATATTCTATTCTTGTCAGCCATGGAAGAATGGATTATCCAAATATTATGTTTCTAAAAAATAGAAATAGAATAGTATTGAGGACAGTCTCTCCAAAGCTTTTAAGAAATGAGTTAATGATAACAGAATGCTTTTTCCTTCCTACTATTTAAATATATTTAAACACATAAAATATAGGTAAATCTTAAAGAATTGGGGTGAATATTAATTTTTTTAGTTAAGATTTATAGCAAAATATAGACATTTCCTCCCTCTGACTCCCCTTATCTATCACTGTGTATCTTCATCCATTCTACTCTTTCATTTATTTTTGTCGCCTTTGTTGCTATTATAGGGTGAACTACTTCACCTTTCTTCTAGACAATTTTTACACATTATACAAACTTCATTGTCAATATCTGCATAAGGATCTATGGAGTGGGCTGTGCAGATTAGGATTTGATGCAGAATGAAGACTGAGAAATACGGAAACCATTTTCTTTGTCTCATCTTCATGAGGGGATTTTGCAGCAAAATAGTTGCTTGGTAGTGAATTTTGTTGAGAAAGAAGCATCGTAATTCCTTCATCTTCACCTTCATATGGAGCAAGGACTCTTTTTCTTGTCTTTTCCTATTGGGAAAAAAAGCTCTCCTTCCATGTGTGGCAATGAGAGCTGCTTCCTGGTGCTAGGAGGATTTGACAGAGGGGAAGTAACCTGAAAACTTCCCTTTTCTGATGTGGGGGATTGGAAGCAGAGTGTGGGGGAGAGGGAGGGAAAGAGAAGCCACAGAAACAGGAGAATCTGAAAATCACATCACTTTCTTTACCAATTCCCAACTGCACGATACCAGCCTAGCTCTCCAACACCTTGGAAATATCCAAAATATCTCTCTAGGGGAGAGTCAGGGATTAGGGAGGGAAGACTGATAAGAGAAAGGATGTTTTTATTCAAGAAAGATTAAACAAGGGAACTATCATGTCTGATTAAACTTTATGCAGAATGAGGAATATAGCTATTTCCACCCCCTGCTGATTCATTGGTAAAAGATAGGGGGAAATTAAAGATAAATATAAGAACCTATAAATAAGCAAAAGAATCCATATGTCTTTATGCACATTTTAAATGTTGTTTTAATTAAAGTGTGATCCTACTATCACTAAATTGAATGATTTCAATCCCATTATTAAAACCCTTAATGTCTTTCCCTTACCATAATGTAGTATGATAGTCCTTCATATGATAGTCCTAAAATCTAAAGTCTGGCCATTGCTTATTTAAATATTGTGCTCTAGTTTCTGCCTGGGTTGCAATATTCCAACAGATATTTCAGTTCCTTAGATGTGCCAAAACATTTTGCACTAGAGGGTCTGTCTAGAGCACTTCCCTTCCCATTTTTCACCTTTATATTCTAACACCCTCCAGTGCTTACATGAAATAATATTTTCCATGAGTTTTTCTTTAATATCTCAATCTTACCTCATTTTTCTTAGCATTCTTTTCTGGCCTTCCTAGCACTATCACATGCTGTGATGGTGGTGGGTTAGTTGCTAAATCGTGTCCAACTCTTGCAACCCCATGGACTTGTAGCCCACCAGGCTCCTCTGTCCATGGGATTCTCTAGCAAAAATACTGGAGTGGGTTACCATTTCTTTCTCCAAAGGAACTTCCTGACCCAGAGATTGAACCTGTGTCTTTTATGTCTCCTCTCCTGCATTGGCGAATAGGTTCTTTACTGCTAGCACCACTTGGGAAGTCCCATGATATGCTGTAGTATACTCTTATTTGTGTTCTCTGTTTCATGTCTGTAAGCTCCACACGTTTGGGAACTGTATTCATTTTATTCGCCACTATCTACTAGGGACCGGCACATTTTTTTTTTTTTCCTCATGCAAACTAGATATTACCTGTTTTCAAGGCACCTTTGATATTTGCTCTATTATCTCCCTTTAATTATGGCATCAACATTTTGTAGCTATTTATATCCTTTAGTACTGCAAATCTAGTCTGGTCAATTTGAGCCCAGGTGATTTTAATTTCTAATAAAGTGTCTTAGGTGAACTAGATTTTAAAATTTGTATAAAGTTTTTTTCGGAATGAGAGCAGATGGAAAATGAAATTATGAGCTACAATTAGGTGGAAACAATTTTCATGCTTATCACTGACTCACTTGTATCACTGAGATTTTAAACACCAATAAACTACTGTTTTAAAGGTGTTCTTGAATCCCAGGAAAAAGTGAAAGTGTAGATAAAAAGGAGAGCAGTTAGTGATTATCCTGTTACTTTACCATAATGATTTATGTCTGAAGAAGATTTCATTTAAGTGTATTGGAATATAATTGGCAACTCAAAGTGTGGATGGGCTTATTGAGCAACATGTTGAGATTAAAAGTACAGATTCACTCAACACCTTGATGGTGAATTTTTTCCATCAACATCATAATGCTTTGAAGGTGACTTTGAAATTTATCAGAAAATGTATCAACTGTAGGGTCACAAATATTTCCTGTTTGCCTCATCCCTTCACTAGCTGTGTAAATTCAGGTAATTTGTTTAATTCTCTGACTTTGGAGTCATCTGTTATAAAATAGGCACACCCAAAACTGGTTTTGAAAATTGCTATTACATATGAAACACTGAACACTGTGTCTGCACATAGTAGGTACTCAACAAATGGCAGCTATTTTAAAGTATAAAGCAGCTCTCAGCACACAATGAGTAGATAAACACGGCATATGGCAGAGTCCAGCCTCTGAGTCTCTATGTGGGCTGTACAAATAACCTGCATTATATCTCTTTTAACTTTTTACCACCTAGACATCAAGTAAAAAGTTATCTTTTTTTTTTTTCCTCTTCTCAACCCCACAGAGAACAACTAAACTGTTAATACATTGATAAATGACTTTCTCTTAGGCATGTCTGTCCACAGGGTAAAGAACTCAGTATTGGCCTGGGATCAACATGGTGTTCTGCATACACCAAATGCTCAGTACACATTTGTTAGTTAGCTATTACATTTTAATAAACATTTCTCAGATTTTATTCTTTTTTCTCTTGAGGTTCTCTATTTCTCTTATTCACTTTAATATTGCTTGTGCTCATTTTTTTTCCATTTAGAAACTTTAATGGTTTCTGAAAGAAATAAAGTGAAAGTGATAGTCACTCAGTTGTGTTTGAGTCTTTGTGATCCCATGGACTATTGTCCACCAGGCTCCTGTCCATGGAATTCTCCAGGTAAGAATACTGCAGTGGATAGCCATTCCCTTCTGTGGAGGATCTTCCTAACTTAGGGATTGAACCTGGGTCTCCCGCATTACAGGCAGATTCTTTATGGTCTGAGCCACCAGGATTCCTGGTTCAACTCGATTTCAGAATCATTCCTGTTGTTAAGAAGTATATTAAAACTATAGCTCAATATTCTTGCCTTCAAATTATGCCAATTATTTGAATGAGTGATGTATAATGATTATGTACACAAATACATGTTAAACAACCATATAATTTAGACCTTTAATTAGTAACAGAGTAATGTGCATCATGCCATAAGTATGATCTGGCCAGTCACATCAGTTGAGGTAAATCATTCTACATAGAAGGACATGGATGTGATAACCTGGCTGACATTTGCACTTTGGAATTTAAAAATAGTTTAATCAAATACTGTTAGCAATAATAGAAAATTAACAGATACAATAAAGAAGTGTTAGAGTCTTTTTCCAGTGTATTATAACTTTAAAATCTTTGTAATCTGCTTCCTGCTATGTCAAGGAGAGCTCTGTGTAAAGTTTTGTACACTTACTCTGAATTATCATTTTGACATTAGAAACTTCAGTCTCTAATAAACACAAAAGTCTTCAGGCAAAAGTACTGTTCAACATGAGTCTGTATTAGAGAACCTGCTTAAAAATCTTCTCTCTGAATATTAGTGANTGTACACTTACTCTGAATTATCATTTTGACATTAGAAACTTCAGTCTCTAATAAACACAAAAGTCTTCAGGCAAAAGTACTGTTCAACATGAGTCTGTATTAGAGAACCTGCTTAAAAATCTTCTCTCTGAATATTAGTGATATTTGAGAAGGAAGGTTATCAAAAGACAGTTATTCAGTAATTATAAACGTAAAATAAATCAGCAGTCAGAGTCATTCCATGTCCTTATTGGGACTTATTAAAATTACAGAATTTTAATTGTTTAGTTGTTTCTTTTCAACTCTGAATAAAAGGTTCATAACCTGTCACTTTTAACTTTTGACTCTGCTGTGATCCTAATAACTTTTAAAGAAATTAAACTTTAAAAATTAAAGTTACACATAATTTGTTTCTTATGTGATATTTTGCAAAACATCAAGATAAGCCAACTGAGCTTTTGGTTTTCCATACTGTTTTGACTTTTGTGAAATTAAACCACAAAATAAGACCCCAGTAGGGTAAACATAGACACTTTGTTAACCATATGTAAAGAGCAAACAGGAAGATGTTAGAAGGTTACATGAGCTAATCACAAATAAGACAGTGGTCATATTTCCCAAAAGCGAGATCTGAGAGTTCAACTCGGTGCTTTGTGACAACATATAGGGTTGGGATGTGGTAGGGTGGGAGGGATGTATATGAAGGAGGAGACATATGTATGCTCATGGCTGATTCACGTTGTCATATGGCAGAAACCAACATGACATNCGCCAGCCGACCACGGAACACAGCCCTGACCTCGGAACAGGGCAACCGCTGAACACAGCCCGGACATCAGCGCAGGGCTACCGCCGCACACAGCCCAAACCTCAGTGAAGGACGACCACAGCACAAATCCCAGAATTCGGTGTAGGCACGACAGCACAGAGCCTGGAACTCGTCAGTAGCCAACCACGGAACACATCCCGGACCTCGTTGCAGGGTGACCATGGCACACAGCCTGGACCTCGGTGAATGGCGACCATGCACACAGCCAGGAAATTGGTACAGGGTGACCGCGGGACACAGGCCGGCCCTCGGTGCAGGGCGACCACGGCACACATCACAGACATTGAGCAGGGCGACGGCGGCACACAGCCTGAACCTCAGTGAAAGGTGACCCCGGCACACAGATCGAACCTCAGTGAAGGGCGACCGCAGCACACATCCCGGATCTCGACGCAGGGTGACCCTGGCACCAGCACGGACCTTGACCAATAATGACCGCAGCACACACCCCAGACCTCTGCTCAGAGTGACCGCAGCACAGAGCCTGGAATTCTTAGCTAGCTGACCGCAGAACACAGCCAGAACTTCGGCGCAGGGCTACTACGGAACACAGCCTGGACCTTGGCACAGGGCACCCGCGGCACACAGCCCGGACTTTGGGACAGGATAATCGGGGCACACAGCCCGAACCTGGGCCCAGGGTGACTGTGGCACACAGCCCGGACATCGAGCAGGGCGACAGCGGCACACAGCCTAGACCTGAGGAGATGGCGACCTCGGTACACAGCTCGGACCTCAGTGAAAGACGACCGCGGCACACAACCTGGAACTCGTCGCTAGCCAACCGCGGAACACAGCCCGGACCTCGGTGCAGGGTGACCACGGAACACAGCCTGGACTTCGGGACAGGATGATTGCGGCACACAGCCCGGACCTTGGCGCAGGGTGACAGTGACACACAGCACGGACATAGAGCAGGGCGATAGCAGCATACAGCCCAAACCTCAGTGAAGGGCGACCGCGGCACATAGCCCTATCCTCAGTGAAAGAGGACCGTGGCACACAGCCCGGAACTCGTCACTAGCCGACCGTGGAACACTGCCCGGACTTCGGCACACTGTGACCTTGGCACACAGGCCGGACTTCAGCACAGGAAGACCACAGCACACATCCCGGACATCAGTGCAGGGCGACCGTGGCACACATCCCGAACCTCAGTGAAGGGCGAGCAAGGCACACATCCCGGAACTCAACCAAAGGTGACCCTGGCAAACAGCATGGACATCAGCAGATCGCGACTGCGGCACAAACCCAGGACCTCGTTGAAGTGTGACCGTGGCACAGAGCCCAGAACTCGTCACTAGCCGACCGCGGAACACAGCCTGGAGCTCGGCGCAGGGTGATTGGGGCACACAGCCTGGACCTCAGTGAAGGGCGACCATGGCACACAGCCTGGACCTCAGTGAAAGGCGACCATGGCACACAGCCTGGACCTCAGTGAACGGCGACCGCAGCACAGAGCCCAGAAATCTGTGCAGGGCGACAGTGGCACAGAGTCAGGAACTTGTCGCTAGCCAATCGTGGAACACAGCCCGGACCTCGGCTTCGGGTGACCATGGCAAACAGACCGGACCTAGTCCTAGGATGACCATGGCACACAGCCCGGACCTTGGAGATGGGTNTCAGTGGTGCCAACCAGCCATCTCATCCTCTGTCTTCCCCTTTTCCTCCTGCTCCCAGTCCCTCCCAGCATCAGAGTCTTTTCCAATGAGTCAACCCTTCGCATGAGGTGGCCTAAGTACTGGAGTTTCAGCTTCAGCATCATTCCCTCGAAAGAAATCCCAGGTAAACATAGACCATATAAAATTATTATTGCCATTCATGGCTGATACTTTATTATGAAAACTTTCATCTCCATCAGCATGAGGCATAGACATTTTGTTTATTACATTAGTAGAGGTATATCTTTCAAACAAAGCATTTTGCATCATTGGTCAAGTACTTTTCCCAGCCTTGTAGAAAGTCAGTCTTCTTTGTAAAATACGAAGTACTTCCCAACAGAGGACTGTAAAAGATGAGGAGCTACTGAGAACTCTTCCTCTTTTGTGCTTCCTTTCCTCTGTCACCTCTGCATTCTTTCCTCCTTTCACAGCTTCCCCTCAGTAATTCATCAAATTTCAAAACATCCATTTCTACAGATTTCTACTCTTAAGGGCACTATTTCAACTGAAAAACAGTTTTCAAGATTTCAGATATCTTTCCCTTGAAAAGTTGTTCCTTGGACCTTGAGCATTGGCAATGATAAGGATGTTGCCGTGGTAACTAGCAGAGTGATCTTGAAAGTTCATTGCCAGCTTAAATGTTACCCACAGTTGAGTGAAAACTTGAGCTCATTACAGTAGGTGACAGTTTACAAAACCATGACTGGAGAATCCACTACTCACTCAGCTGAAAGACTTCAGGATACAGGGGAAAATTCATTTCAGAAAAGATTCTGCTTCATCTCTTGCTTCTAATTTATGGATTCTCAGTTATTGTGGCATTCCAGCATTAGACTTTTCATCAAGGCATGTACCTTCATTTCTAGTGTTTCAGATTTCTTGTTTCAGGGCACCAAAACAAAACAAAACAGCTTTTAAGACTGTTGTTTTCCATTATGATTTGTAACACTGTTTGGTATAATAGGGTCTATTTTTCCTCTTGATTTCTAAGATTTCTTCTGGAAACTCTGATGAAGAACATATGTCTGCCCTAAATCACTCCCATGAGAAATGTTGGAACTGTTACATTTAGTTTTACTGTCCAACATATTAAAATAGTTAACTGCAGCATGTATTACTAAATGGCTATATCAAGTGAAGTTTACAATGTTTAGTTCACATTTAAAATACATCGCAAGCTGTGTAGAAAAATATTTAGAGCTGCCTATTAAGGTAGCTCACTAGTTAAGTAATTTTGCAAAGATATTAAGGGATTACTACAAATTACTTTCTCAAGTACTTAATTTTTTCATGCCAGATCATAAAAATGATCATTCTTAATTAAGACAATGGAACAGATCTTCTTGCAGTGGTATTTATATATACACAAAGGCATGAGACAGACTGTCTAAATCATTAATTTTTATGTCTGCTCTTGATGCCAATAGTAATAATTGTGTGTATGAGAGAGCGATTAATAATTGCTGATCCTTATTAACTGCACATTAGATTATACGTTTCCCAGTCATGAAAGACAACAAATGGAATGCATGGAATACAGCGTAGTTTTCTTAAACATATAGCTATGGATCAGATGGGAGTGACTGAGTGTTGTGGTCAAAAAGAGCACAGAGGAGACGGGGACTAATGTTTATTCCTCAAACTCCTCATAGGTGTGTAACCTGAAAATAAGTCACTTAGCTTCCTCATTGTAAAGTGAGACTCTGATTAGGTGAATCTTAGGTCTCTTCTTTGGCTGCCACTCTGCGGTTCTAGCTTCATTTGTTTTTTATTTTTATCAGATTCGGTATACCCCGATCCCTACCTCTAAGCCTACTCCTCCTCAGTACCATTGTCTCTGTCAGGCTATCACTGTCCTCTCGGGAGGGAAGCAGTGCAGTCACTGACTCAGCCTCAGCTCCGAGAGCTGTGGCCTCTCCCTGTGGCCGTGTCTGCTTCCTTTGAGATGGCCTTCTCTGTTCACAGTTCTCCAGCAATGCTCACTGTGCCCCAGGCACACAGTGGCCCCTGGCCACTCCACCCCTGCCCACCCATTCATTCAGCTTGCTGATAACCAGGTTAACATTCTGAAATTTAATTTTATATTTTAATATCTTTAAGGTTTTCCCTCCACTATTGTAGTCATACTTTCTCTTTGTAGAAAATTTGGAAATGTAAAGAACAATGTAGAAGGCACATATAAATTTCATTTCATTGACTATTGATGAAAAACAGGTATTTGCCATTTGTATTTCATCATCTGTGAATTGCCTGCTCATGGTCTTCTCCTTTTTTTCGGACTGAGTTGTTAATTCTGTTCTTGATTATTTTAAATCAGAGCACCTGTGTTATTAAGGTTATTAATGCTCAGTCCTATGTTTTGTTAACATGTCTTCCTGGTTGGTATTTGCCTTTCATGTTTGCTCAAACGGCAGGTCTGGATGGAGATGGAACTGTATTTAGGAATGAGGGTGCAGGGACTCTAGAGGTATGATCGGGACACTCTGCATCTTCCTCCTGAGTATTGGCCTCATTCTTTCCTGTCACAACTGCCTCCATGGGACCCCTTCATCCCTCTAAGGCATTTCTGGCTTCTGTCATTTCATAACAACAACTCAGGAAAAAGGAGAGTTTTTGTTTTTCAATCCTAAGACATGAAACTGATTGACTTCCAGTCGTCATTGCCAGGGGAATAGGGTTGTCTGTGGCCAGGCCGAGTCCTGAGTTCATAACTGTGTTGGGGAGTAGGCAGGAGAGAGACGGGGACACGATTTGGGGAACTGGCAGTGGACTGTGGTCAACAGTCCAGTATTACCATTTACTAATAGCATAGGGACTGGAGTGGCTCCACAAAGGAAGGGACACGTGTACAAATGCTGGGCATGGCAAGTGTGAAAACATTCACAAATAAACCAGTTTTCTTTCTTTATGTCTAAAACGTGTATCTTATCTTCTCCCTCTTGAGTTTGGTACTTTGCCTGTAAATGGATGAAGATGTCACTGGCACCAGAATAATTGCTTCAGGAGTAGGTGTTTATATGCCTAAAAATCATTGTCTGGAATTTTCACTAATGTTTTAGAAAACAGCATCAGAACAACTGGGAAAATTCTTAGACCTCAAACTGCTTTCACCATATAATTGCTGTCAACACTCAAGTAGCCGTAATTGTGCCTGTCATGTATGGCTGTGTAACTATATGTAATTTTTGGAATATAAGTATTAGCAGGACAATTATCATTTGGATGAATTTTAAAACTCCATTCATGTTTACACATTTCTTAAAATATTTATAATTGGATTTTTTCACTGATTACAGAAATATACTTGTTCATTGTAGAGTACTTGGACTATCTTTTACTCTTTAATAAACACAGAATAAAATTTAAAGTTACCTATGAACTGTGACTCAGAGATTAAAGCGTCTGCCTGTAACACGGGAGACCTGGGTTCGATCCCTGAGTCGGGAAGATCCCTTGGAGAAGGAAATGGCAACCCACTCCAGTAGACCCTTTGGAGAAGGAAATGGCAACCCACTCTAGTATTCTAGCCTGGAGAATCCCATGACTGTAGAGTCTGGTGGGCTACAGTCCACGGGTCGCAAAGAGTCGGACACGACTGAGCGACTTCACTTTCACTTTTCATGAACCCACTACTGAGAGAAAACTGCTGTTAGTATTTTGATGTGTACTTGGTGACCTATTGGTAAGTAGAAATTCAGATCCCATATAAGTCTCCCAAGTAAAAGTGGCAGGTGAGATTTTTGTTTTCAATTTGTTTTGTATTTTATCTGTCAAGGTCAGAGTTCCTAAAATAAAGAGGATCAGGAAAAATGTCATATATGGCTTTTGAAACTAACATTGGAAAGGTAATTGTTGAGAATGTTGGTACTGAATTAATGTCCCGAGTTCTAGGAGACAGTATCCCTCAAAAGTCAAATTACCCTTAATCAGAACATAAAGGAGAATAGGGGCTTCTCTGTCCGTGGGATTTCCCAGACAAGCATACTGCTGTGGGTTGCCATTTCCTTCTCCAAGGGATCGTCCCAACCCAGGGATTGAACCCAGGTCTCCTGCATGGTAGGCGGATTCTCTACCATCTGAGCCACCAGGAAATGCACACAAAGGAGAATTCTCTCAGCCAAAAAGGAGGACCCTCAGGACCTTGGGAAGGAGGGAAAACACTCAGGTACAAACAGTTCAGCCTAGAATTTTGGCAAGAGAAAATTAAAAAGAGACAACAGGCTCTAGACACTGATATTATTTTATTATGTGAGGAGAGAAGATTAATATTTTAAGAACCAGAAGGAGAACATATGTGTACAACCATGGTGATATTCATTTGTATTTTGAAATTTAGTTGTAAACGTAACCAAGAATGTAATTCCCATGGAAACCTGACTTTTTCTGCCTTCATACGTTGCCTGTTTATTCTGTTCTTAGCACCTGGAGTGAATTGGTCCCAAATGGAATGGTAATTTTCACTGAAGTGTTTATAAAATGAAGCCCCCTTCTGCTTTTTTTTCCTTTCATTTTAAACACAAGACATATGCCTGCACCTCTTCGTCAGGCTCTTGAGTTGTTGCCAGCCTGACAGGGAGCCATCTGGAACAGGAAACTGATAGGGTGCAGTGTTCATTAACAATTAACATTTTCCAATGTGTAAAATGCATTAGAGTTTTCATTTTAAATGCTGTGGCTTTTTCCAAACTATACTCTGAAATAATTGTATTCTTTGTTTCCTTATTTTTGTTGTGGTGGTTAAAAAAAACCAGTTAAATCTGATTTATTTATTTATTTATTGCATACAGTGATGTAGAATTGAGTTTCTTTTGTGTACAAATCACCACCTTGCAAAGAATTCAATCTTTGGCCAAAAAAGTTTTCTTCATAGTTAAAATGTGGCTGGATACTTCCTCATTGGAAATGCACACCCTTTCTGTCCAAGTGTGGAAACAGTGCACTATGTCAACAAGCACGCTTGTGAGTTACAGTTTACAGGATTCAGAGCATCTCTTTGATGTCCAAGAAGTGAAGCACATGTTTTCATCTGTTAAAAAAGCAGAATGTTTTGAATTTTGTTCCCAGATTTTTCTATGGTTTTTCCTTTGTTGTTTTTTTAAATTTGAACCTCTTGCTTACCATCCCTCTTCTCGCTTTCTCCCTCCTAATCTCACCTAATCTCACACTTCTACGAGAGAAATCGGAAAACTGGTCACCTGGGGAGTTTGCACACTGTACTCTTGATTATTTCAAGTTGTTCTCCTGGAGAATGAGAAGCCCAGACAACATGACATCATCTGAGATGAGTACAGCCTTTTCTTATAGAAATCGGCATTTAATGGCTTTTGAATGTAGAGCGATTGTAGCATTTCAGAGCAGTGGCCCTTCCAGATACTCGACTGCAAGTGCTGACACCATTCTGTGTCCGGGCCACTATGCACAGAGTTTAAAATAGAGCAAAACCACCAGAGTGTATTTGTTGGAACTTCTTGGTAGGGTATGTGCAAATAACAATCAAAATATCAGATCTCTAATTACTTCCTTATTGTCTTTATCTTTGCAGTTCTCTCTTGAGCCAAGTTATGCCTTATCATTTATTTAAAATGCAGATTCAACATGTGAAAAATCCAGGAAAAAGCTCTGGGAACATAGATATGTTGGCTTTTTGATTGGCCCTTTTAAGGACATGGCTCTTGTTTTGCAATTTGGCAGTGAAAAAAATATCAGTATTTTGCTTAAAATAATAGAAGAGCAAAAATGAACATGATCAGGCTCAAAAAAAATCTGGGTCATTACTCTCCAGGGTAGGGAGGAGCTAGAAACGGTTACCGAATAGTGTGCTCCACCCACGATGTCCTCCGTGTCTGGACCAAAGGGACACACCCTCTGCGCTGGACTCTTCAGAGCAGCAGAATGACATTTTTCCACAATCACCTTCTCACTCTGGAGGTTTTGTACTCTATCATACCCTTTGTTCTAGCCACAGGCTTTTCAGTTCCTTAAATCCATTACACTCCCTCCAACTAACTCCCCACCCCAATCCAGGTAACGTCTTTGGGGCATGGCTCAGGCAGACCACATGTCCTGGGCTCATCCTTGGGCCCCTGCCTGCTAGCTCAGAGCCTCCACCCTCGCCATGTGTCTAGTGAGCAGGTTATTATATATTTGTGTGATAAATTGATTAGTGTCTGCCTTCCCTCTGCCCCAGACCATAAACTCCATTGGTGTGGTTCGCCATTGTATCTCAAACACCAGCTATGCTCAGGAGCAACGTGGAAGGCTTTTCCTAAGTACAGTATTTATTGAATGAAGGAGGGAATGAGAAAGCAGGCCTGGCTCAGCTCCAGTGTTTCATCTGACACTGCAGCACTGCAAATAGGTTGCAGCTTTACCGGAGGAGAGAAGAGAATAGAAGATTAAAGGAAGCCATGCCCCACCAATGAGAGTTTGAAATCCCATTGTTTGCAATATAGTGAAGAAAATGATTCATGCAGTGAAAACAAAGACTACCAGCCAGTGATGGAACTGTTATTTTGTGCTAAATACTAAATCTGGCAGTCTTTTTGTGCTGCCAGATTTTGAATTCTGGAGGTTTTTGGTTAAATTCACGGTTTTTCCATTACTCCTTTCCCCGCCGCCCCCCCCCNATATATATATAATTTTATATTCTTTTCCATTACCTTTTATCTATCATAGGATATTGAATATAGTTCCCTGTGCTATACAGCATGACCTTTTTGTTTATCCATTCTATGTATAATATTTTACATCTGCTAATACCAACTCCCAATCCCTACCTTCTCCACTCCCCTCAATGGCAACCATAAGTCTGTTTTCTATGTCTGTTTCTGTTTCATAGGTAAGCTCATTGTGTAAGACCACAGTCTTGCTTGGCAATTTTCCCCTGCCCTGTTATGTTTTCCGCACTTACTGAGGGCTCATTCCAAATAAATTTCTTAAGCATGGGTTCCTACTTTGGGTTTTGTCCTGAGGAACCCAATCTAAGATAGTTGATACCAGAAATGTTCCTGGAAAGCAGACTCTAAAGATAGGAATGCAGAATTAGACCATTTTCCTACTGGAAATCAGTAAGAACCCATCACTGCTGACAGACACAGAGGGGATAGTCCTTGGAATGCTAGGGCATGTTTCTGGTTTCCACCAGTGGTCATCCATGATGACAGGTGGAAGGGGATGCAATGGCTGGAGCAACACCTTCAGCATTTTAGTGGTCTGTGTGTGTATGTGATGCTAAGTGGTTTCAGTTGTGTCCGACTTTGTGACACTATGAACTGTAGCCCACCCAGCTCCGCTGTACATGGGATTCTCCAGGCAAGAATACTGGAGTGACTTGCCATGCCCTTCTCCAAGGGATCTTCCTGACCCAGGGATCAAACCCAACTCTCTTATGTCTCTACCACGGGCAATCAGGTTCTTTACCACTAGCACTACTTGGCAAGCCCAGTGGTCTGAGGAAACATTATCAGTTCAGTTGTATCCAACTATTTGCAACCCCATGGACTGCAGCACGCCAGGCTTCTCTGTCCATCACCAACTTCCAAAGTTTAATCAAACTCATGTCCATTGAGTCAGTGATGCCATCCAACCATCCCATTCTCTGTCGTCTCCTTCCTNTATCCAACTATTTGCAACCCCATGGACTGCAGCACGCCAGGCTTCTCTGTCCATCACCAACTTCCAAAGTTTAATCAAACTCATGTCCATTGAGTCAGTGATGCCATCCAACCATCCCATTCTCTGTCGTCTCCTTCCTCTCCTGCCTTCAATCTTTCCCAGCATCAGGGTCTTTTCCGATGAGTCAGTTCTTCGCATCAGGTGGCCAAAGTATTGGAGTTTTAGCTTCAGGATCAGCCCTTCTGATGAATATTCAGGACTGATTTCCTTTAGGATGGACTGGTTTAATCTCCTTGCAGTTCAAGAGACTCTCAAGAGTCTTCTCCAACACCACAGTTCAAAAGCATCAATTCTTCAGCGCTCAGCTTTCTTTATAGTCCAAGTCTCACACTCATACATAACTGCTGGAAAAACCATAGCTTTGAATAGACACCTCTGTCAGCAAAGTAATGGCTCTGCTTTTTAAATATGCTTTCTAGATTTGTCATAGCTTTTTTTCCAAGGAGCAAGCATCTTTTCATTTCATGGCTGCAATCACCATCTGCAGTGATTTTGGAGCCCAGGAAAACAAAGTCTGTCACTGTTTCCATTGTTTCCCCATCTATTAGTCATGAAGTAATGGGCCCACATGCCACGATCTGAGTTTTTTGAATGCTGAGTTTTAAGTTTTTTCACTCTCCTCTTTCACCTTCATCTCTCTCTCTTATCGCCGTCTCTCTTAAATCAATGATGTTTATCAACAGCCAACCAATTCCCCAGTTTTATAGTTAGTGTTATAGTAAGTCAAGTGGACCTTTAAGAAGTAAGTCACCCTGCTTATTTAAATTCTATGCAGAGTACATCATGAGAAACGCTGGACTGGAAGAAACACAAGCTNTCTTTGTCCATCTTCTCTTTTGTCCCCTTATCTGTTTCCTGGCCAGGTAGTGAGGCTGTTATTTAGCCACACCTGGAAGGCAAAACTTTTTTTGACTTAACTTTTAAACCTCAGGCCTCCTGACAGTTCTTCTCCCACCTGAATATATCGAGGGTGAAACCAGCCACAGAACATGTGTGGTAGTTCAGTGGCCCGTGGACAGAATCACCGGGGCAGGAGAGCTTTCCTCCTGAATGCCTGTCAGCAGTATCCAGCCATAGCCTCCTGACTAACGTCTCTGAGCAAATCTCTCCTCAGCCAGCTTCTGTAGCCCTTTCTGGCTGCTCTCCCAAACTCTCCCCCTGCCACCCTGAACAGAACCATTTCTCCAGAAATGTTTTCTAAAATAACATTTTTTTTTTTTTTTTGCACCACATCTGCTGCTCCCATCCCCTTCACCCCGCACCTCTACACCTAATTATCAGACCTAAACTATGGGAGTCCAGTCATGAAACTAGCTTTCCTAAGTTACAGTATTCTATTAGGTACTCACTGATAAGGAAACGGCTTGGTATACGTAATGTAGCATACAAAGTGGAGGAGGGGGTTTGCCCCCAGCCCTGTGTATCTCTTGTCTGCCCATGTGTAACCTGAGGCCCCATCATCAGGCATGTGTGCCCATTGACAGGAACATGAGCCTGCGTATTGGCTCTGAAGTTTTGCTTCTCAAGGCAGGAGCTGACTAGCCTGAGCACCTTTTGCTTTTCATACGTATAGAAGAATCTGTGATCATTTCTTATTGCTGTGGCAAATAGGAAAGTTGCAAAATGCTAGTGAAGGAGAATGAGAATGAGAAAAGCTTTAGATGCCGATACATGTAATAGTATGTTTCAGAACCTCAAGTGTTCTCTTCTTAGGATTTAAACAGTTTTATTTTCAACTCTACAATATTTTCCAATTGTGCTATATTTCAATACCATTTCTTATGCCTAAAATATATCCCCTGCCTCTCCATTCTTACCTGTAAAACTCCCACTTATTCAAAATGCAACAACAATAGCATCGCCTTACTTATTCCTTCTCTAATCATTCCAGCCCAAAGTGACCCTGAGCCTCAGTATTGATTTGTGACATCTCTAGAGCATTTATATTTGTGTCACCTCACATGGTTGATACTTGTACACGTGTGTGCTTCCTACCTGGTCATCTTGGACAAGTTACTTATTCTCTCATTGCCTTCACTAGTCTATCTTTAAAATGAATGTACATGAGTTTGAGCAAACTCCGAGAGATGGTGAAGGACAGGGAAGCCTGGCATGCTGCAGTCCATTGGGTTGCAAAGAGTCAGAAACGACTCAGCGACTGAAGAACAAATAATATTACATCTCTCGTTGGGCTACTATATACACTTAACAGTATACAGCTACTATTATTGTTTGGTTTCTATTAAGTTCCTTGAGGGCAGCAGCCATTTATGATTCACCCTTGTATTCTCAGTCCCCATTTTTAAATTGTGGTGCTGAATGAAGGAAGAGATAAAAACTGGGTTGTGTATTTTCATGCTGCCCTTCACTTCTCTCTATTCCTAGAGTTGTTTCAGATGGAATGGAGGCTAGACTGACAGCTCAGCCTTTGGGGACTAGAACTGGTTCTGAGATGTTACCTGGTGAAAGAAATATTTGATAATGAGTATAGAGGAGCCTGGTGGGCTTCAGCCCATTGAGTTACAAAGAGTTGGACATGACTGAGCACACACACATTGTTTTCTGCAAAATATTGCTTTATAAACCTGCTGTATTACAGAAAATTTTTTCTTCTATTCCTGATAAGCCAAACACTGTAAACAGTATATCATCATCTTGGGAGTATATCTAGATATTCTTCTCCTCCAAAGTTACTTTACTCATCTAGGCATTGAATCTCACATTTTTCTTTCACACATACATATTTGGAACTGATAAGATTTAACTTTATAAGAAAAGGAAATTTAACCCATGCGTAGTTGAAAGAACTTACTTTCTTCTTATACTTCCTTTCTCTGAAGAAAATCTTACCGGTTGGGTATAACCTCCTGACCCTCAGCTTTCATTGGTCCAACTCTGTGGAGTTACCAGACACCAATGAATTTGCCTATATGAGAAGGGCAGTAGGAGAGTTGGTCTTTCTCTTTCTCTGATATTGGTTTCATGTTCCTAGCATGTCTGTCAGCACTAATAAGAATATTTATGGCACACCAGAAATGTCTAGACATAGCCCCAGAACCATCTCGTGGGATGATCTAGCTCACTGAGCTCATCGTCTGAATGATACAGTGAGATGTCCAGAGCTCTCGCAGGACAAAGCCCCGCCCCAGCAGCACTCTGTTCCAATAGGCTTATCACCAGAGCACACAGGGCCTTTGTTCTCTGGCTGCGCGGGGTGGGAATTCTTAGACCCTTGTTACCACAGACGTGCCTGTGAAGATCCATTTGAATCCTTCCCTAGAGTGGTTCCCAAGCACTGTTCTACAGACCGGCTGTGTCAGAATCCCTAGAGAGAGCTGTTCACCAAACAGAGTTATAGACCCTACCCGAGCTCTACTGTATCAGAGAGTTGAGGGGTCTGGTCTGGGGATCCAGGTAGAAAAGGAGTAGTGTGTTCTGTCTAGAGCTTCCTGGACCAGGCACAAGACAGGGCTTTCCCTTGAAACGTCACCCCCCTTGGAGGTATGTGGACTACACCCTCTCTTTTGGGGTACTTGGAGAAGGAAATGGCAACCCACTCCAGTGTTCTTGCCTGGAGAATCCCAGGGACAGGGGAGCCTGGTGGGCTGCCGTCTATGGGGTCGCACAGAGTCGGACACGACTGAAGCGACTTAGCAGCAGCAGCAGCAGCAAGGTCCCAGGTTATTGAACAGGGTAGATGTTGTCTACTTGGAGTAGGTCAGCAGGCAGTTTGAGGTGTCAACGAGCATCTTACAGGTCCTCACCTGGCGACCGGCTGGCCATGTCTGTCAGTGCCTGTCACACAGCTCTTAGTGAAGGCGCTAGAAGTCAAACCTAGTCCTGTCTGGGGCCAGTGTCAGAGGTCTCTGTCTCTGCACTGTGTTGCCTGCTAATTCCCGACTGAGCGGCTCCAGCCGCTCCTTCCCACCTGTTTACTGTGTGTGTTTCTCCTTGTTTATCGTGACACAGCTGTTCCATTTGGTGACCGAAGCTCTTGCCAGGGCAATGTTTATGCTGGGACTCTTCCTTCCCTTTCATGGTGAGTGAGCTGCCGTTTGTTAGCCGGCCAGTATTCAGAAATCAGGGTCCAGGAGTTATTTCCCTTTAGAATTTTTTTTTTTCCTAACTTGGTACCAAAGTGATTGAGTCTTGGGAAGTTATTCCTCAGGTGATCACATTAGGTCAGAACCTGGTTTGAATGGATAATAGGAGGCAATGATGGCAGCTGAAACATTTAAAGCCACAACACGTTTTGGGAAAGAAGACTAGAAAAATGAGAGCAATCCTGGTAACTGCTTATATTAGTATTCTTGATTGATGTCTGCTTTTTAAAACATCAAATTGCTAATGCATCTCTAATCACTGCAGCAGTCATAACCAATTAGTTGTGTTTATGTAATATTAAAGAGTGCACGGGCAGGGCTGGCCGAAATGTCACTTTCTTCCACGGAGGGAGTCAAGATTGTATGCCTCGATGCTTCTCCAGGCCTGGTCTCTGCAAAACACGCTTCCCAGCATGAGCATCTCACAGCCCCGCACTGAGGCAGCTCTCCGAGTGACTCAGAGTTGGTTCAGCTGTGGACTCGAAAGGGCCCCCAAGAAACTACCCATGGCAGCCTTCTCTGAAGCCAGGCTGCCTCTTTCCTTCCACACCTCAGAAGCAAAGCGGATTGCAGGCTCATACCCAGCAAGCCTCAGCTGTTCTGTAGGCCTGTTGTGTTTGGCCTCTGCAGTGTTTGTGAAAACCTTCAGTTGGAAGCCAGATTGGAATAGAGCAGCTTTAAATAAAGAACTGGGTTTTTGTAGCTGTTGTTATTTGGTTTCTCTGAAAAATGTAAAGAATGGCAGGAATTGATTGAGGCTAAGTTGTGGCTTCTCTCTGGACATTCCAGGTGGCTCAGTGGATAAAGAATCCACCTGTCAATGTAGGAGATGCAAGAGATGCAGTTTCCATCCCGTGTCTGGAAGATCCTCTGAAAGAGGAAATGGCAAAACACTCCAGTATTTTTGCCCGGAAAATACCACGGGCAGAGACGCCTGGCAGGCTCTGCAGTCCGTGGGGCTGCAGAGAGTCAGACACGACTGAGCACGCACGCCCGTGCAGCTGTTCTCCAGCTGGCTGGAGCATCCGTCCCTCACCTCCTTCTACAGTATCTGTGGCCCCCCTGCTGCAGGCAGTGTGTGGGTGTACTTTCCTATCACCACCATGTTATCCCTCCACCTGCCTGTTAGCAGATGGACGAGCTGGACAGGTGGCCATTCTGGCCAATTGGAAAGGGTTCACTTATCATTGCATCACTATTTTGTAAACAGGAACTTGAGATCCACGCATTCCTGAATGTTTTTAGAGAAATATATCAAGCACAAGCTGTGGCATGTAGTGGCCACTTGGCAAACAACTGCTGACTGACTGAATCTTTGACTAGAGGTCCAGGGGTTTGGGGACCCAGGGTCCAGTGTTTGGCTGGAAGAAGAGACATCAGGGGCAGATTGGGAATATTACTGGTACTCAGTAGATATATGCAGAGCAGGGAAGCCAGCTAGCGATTTTTCCATGAAATACAAGACTTGATCTTGTGTTGGGACACTTTGACCACTTTATACTGAAGCCTATTTGAAGACATTAAATTTTGTGACTTTGTAAAATTTCAGTAAATTTTCTTCTCAACTAAGCAAACAGTCCTTTTGGGTTTAGTTGGGTGTGACTGTCTCTCTCACCTGGCACTGCCTGTTTCTCCCAGTGTGGGCTGTGAAACAGGACTGCTTCCCATGTCTCTACTGCCTCTGTGCCCCAGAGCCCTTTGATGTCAACCATGAACCCTAATTTTGTTACTCACACCTGGGCTCTGCCCTACCAGACTCAAAACAAGTTCTCAGTGGTCCTATCACAGTGGTTTGGGACTGAGGTTTCACAGACTGCCTGGGTTGAAATCCTGATTCATCCTGTGGCCCTGCAAGTTATCTATCATTTCTATATCTTAATTTTCTCATCTGCAAAATGAGTATGGTAGTAGCCCCTACGTCATAGCATTGTCAGAACTGTGCTGGCACATAGGGATGCTCAGTGACTGACAGCTGCTGTCTTGGTGGTGGCAGTGACAGGAGCAGTCATCTCTGTCTTGAATTACCCACTCCAGTGTTCTTGCCTGGAGAATCCCAGGGACGGCAGAGCCGGGTGGGCTGCCGTCTGTGGGGTCGCACAGAGTCGGACACGACTGAAGCNATTGGAAAAGACTCTGATGCTGGGAGGGATTAGGGGCAGGAGGAGAAGGGGAGGACCGAGGATGAGATGGCTGGATGGCATCACTGACTCAATGGACGCGAGTCTGAGTGAACTCTGGGAGTTGGTGATGGACAGGGAGGCCTGGCCTGCTGCGATTCATGGGGTTGCAGAGAGTCGGACATGACTGAGCGACTGAACTCAACTAAACTGAAGGTACCTTAGAGGTTTTAATGCCTCCTGATTCCTCTCTTTCCCTCTTCTTCCTTCCATTCTGTGTTCCCTTTTTCTTTCATCCATTCACTGTGATCATCACTTTTGTCATTTTTTGAGTGATTATTGCAGGGCAGTATAACAAAGTGATTCATAATGTAGACTCCCAAGTCCTTCCATAAGGGACTTCCCTAACAGTCCCATGGTTAAAAATTCACCTTCCACTGCTGGGGACGCAAGTTCAGTCCCTGGAGAGGAAAGTGAGATCCCACATGCTGAACAGCAGCTAAGCCCATACGTTACAGCTAGAAAAATCTGGTGCGCCACAATGAAAACCAAGCACAGCCAAAACAAAATCAAGCAAAATCCTTCTGCAAATGCTTTCCCATACCTTCTACTGACATTAGAATTTTGGGTCTAGAACAATATATCCACCAGTCTACCACGCTTTCTCTGCTTCTCCCAATCAGTTCTGAATGATTTTCACTGTGGTTATTTTAAATACAGTTTATCTTAGGCTAACCTCCTCTCTCTCTCTGTAGCCTGTTCTCCTAGAGAATGGGGAGCTCATTCTTTAGACTTCTTTCACTTTCCAGAATGTACTCATCATGATGTTAAGTATGCAGTTACTTCTTAATATGCTCAAGAATAGAACAGTGATGTCTTAATCTTTATTTGGCATAGATTTTTGAACATGAAAGTGAAAGTGTTGGTCGCTCAGTCATGTTCAACTCTTTACAACCACATTGACTGTAGCCCACCAGGCTCCTTTGTGGAATTCTCAAATACTACAGTGGATTGCCATTTCCTTCTCTAAGGGTTCTTCCCAACCCAAGGATCGAACCTGGGTCTCCCACATTGCAGGCAGATTCTTTACTGTCCGAGCCACCAGGAAAGCCATGATAGGCTTTGAAATGCAAGTGATCTTGATATATAATCACTCGTAAAATTTCATAAAGCTCAAAGTAATATATTCAAATATGGAAATTTTTAAACAGTAAAATTAGCAGTGTTTCCCAATGTTCTTTTTCCGTTCCAAGAACCTCTAGGATATCTTACATTTAGGCATCGTATCTCTTTAACTTTCTCCTGCCTATGATGGTTTCTGAAACTTTCAGTATTTTTGATGATATAGATATTCTTAAGGAGTACTGCTCAGCTTTTTTGTAGGATGTTCCTCAGCTGAGATTTTTCTGATGTTTTTCTTATCATTAGAATCAAGTTATGGGTTTTCTTTTTATTTCTTGCCTTGGTCCTGGAATCAGCTATTTCTACAAGAAGCCCTGGTTCCTTTCACTGGAGAATGGTATTAGAAATCAAGATCTGGTAGTAAGTATGCTCTGCTGTTGGTATGTTATTCTTCTAGACCTTCACAACTAACAAAGCAACAAATTGCATGTATGTATATAAACCCGTGTAAATATACACATTTATAAATATTTCCATTACAAAGCCATCTGTATTCAGGTTAAAGTAAACATGAGTTTATATTTGAGTTTATGTTATTAAAGTCTCCAACTGTAATCCATTACCATGTGGCTCATTGTAGCCTCATCCTCTTGTTTTCGGTATACTTCCATACCAATAGTATTTCATAGAAACCTGGCCTCCTCTATCCTCCATCCACTTATTTAATGTGTTAGATTCAGTTTATGCACCCCTCCCCTCCGTCAGAATACTACACATGTGAAGTTGTAGATGTCTCAGGGTCACGTATTCCTCTTCAGTTTTGATGTTAGTTTTGGTCACCTGATCAAGGCATTGTTGGAGTTCTTCCTGTAATGTATTTAATGTGTTCTCTTTTGCAACTAATAACCAGTTTATGGTCATTTATTTTGATATAATACAAATATCTTGCTCCACATAAAGCTATCACCCACTGATTCTCGCTCTTACAAATCTTACAATTATGGTTACAAAAAAATGATTTTAACTCCACCATATCTCTGCTCGTTAGTTGACATTCTGCTAGAAGGAAAAGCTCTCTTCTCTGCTAGATGTCAATGTATGTTTTTATCTATTTATTATCAGTATGGATTTCTATTTAACATATTACAATTTACTAATTTGGGGGCCAGTCTGTTCAGTTGCTGAGTTGTGTCCAGCTCTTTGCAACCCCATAGGCTGCAGCAAGCCAGGCTTCCCTGTCTATCACCAACTCCTGGAGCTTGCTCAAACTCATGTCCATTGAGTCAGTGATGCCATCCAACTATCTCATCCTCTGTCATCCCCTTCTCTTCCTGCCTTCAATCTTTCCCAGCATCAGGGTCTTTTCCAATGAGTCAGTTCTTCGCATCAGGTAGTCAAAGTATTGGAGCTTCAGCTTCAGCATCAGTCCTTCCAATGAATATTCAGGACTGATTTCCTTTAGAATTGACTTGTTTGATATCCTTACAGTGCAAGGGACTCTCAAGAGTCTTCTCCAACACCACAGTTCAAAAGTATCCATTCTTCGGCACTCAGCTTTCTTTATAGTCCAACTCTCACATCCATACATGACTACTGGAAAAACCATAGCTTTGACTAGATGGACCTTTGTTAACAAAGTAATATCTCTGCTTTTTAGTATGCTGTCTAGGCTGGTCATAGCTTTTCTTCCCAGGAAGAAGCATCTTTTAATTTTATGGCTGCAGACACCATCTGTAATGAATTTGGAGCCCCCCAAAATAAAGTCTGTCACTGTTTCCCCATCT
>SJYV01013006.1:703310-734683 GCA_006410875.1 Neotragus pygmaeus | reverse complement strand
GCTACAGTAATCAAAACAGTATGGTGCTGGCACAAAAAGAGACATATAGATCAATGGAACACAACAGAAAGCCCAGAAATAAACCCACACACTTATGGCCAATTAATCTACGACAAAGGAGGCAAGAATACACAATGAAGAAAAGACAGTCTCTTCAATAAGTGGTGGTGGGAAAACAGGACAGCAACATGTAAAAGAATGAAGTTAGGAAAACTCCCTAACACCATACACAAAAATAAACTCTAAATGGATTAAAAACCTAAACATAAGACCAGAAACTATAAAACTCCTAGAGGAAAACACAGGCAGAACACTCTTTGACAGAAATTGCAGCATTATTTTTTTGGACCTGTCCCCTAGATAAACAGATACAAAAACAAACAAATGGGACCTAATTAAAACTTAACAAGCTTTTGCACAGCAAAAGAAACCATAAAAAAAAACAAAAAGACAACCTATGGACTGGAAGAAAATATTTGTAAATGATGCTACTCAACAAAGGGATTAGTTTCCAAAATACACAAACAGTTCATGCAGCTTAAATATTAAAAAAAACCAAACCACTCAATCAAAAAAATGGGCAGAAGATCTAAATAGACATTTTTCCAAAATACACATATACAAGAATGTTCGTAACAGTAATCTCCAAAAATGTCCCAGATTGGAAACAGTCCAAATATCTATCTTCAGTAGTATGATAAGTAAATTGTGGTAATCATATATTGATTATGCTATAATGAAATACTATGCAACAATAAAAATGAATCAACCATAAACAGATGGCCAATAAATAGGCACACAAAGAGATGCTCATTATGTCTAATTATAAGAAAAACGCAAATCAAAATTACAAAGAGGTATATAACAGAACAGTTAACATTAAATAGTCTACAAATAATAAATGCTAGAGAGAGTGTAGAGAAAAGGGAACCCTCGTACACTGTTGGTGGGAATGTAAATTGGTGCATCCACTATGGAGAATACTAGGGAAGTGTCTTAAAAAACTAAAAATATAGTTATGTGATCCTGCAATCACACTCCTGGACATATATCTGGAGAAAATTCTAGTTCAAAAAGATACATTCACCTCAGTGTTCATCACAGCACTATTTACAACAGCCAAAACATGGAAGCAAGCTAAACATCCATGAACAGATGAATGACTAAAGAAAATGTGGTACATATGTATAATAGAATACTACTCACCCATAAAAAAGAATGCAATAATGCCATTTGCAGCATCATGGAGGGACCTAGAGATTATCGTATTAAATGAAGTAAGACAAAGACAAATATCGTATGACATCACTTATAAGTGGGAGTCTAAAAAATGATTCAAATGAACTTATCTACAAAAGAGAAACAAGACGCATGGACATAGAAAACAGACTAATGGGTACCAAAGGGGATAGTGGGGACAGGAAGGATAAATTAGAAGTTTGGGATTAACATATACACACTATTGTATATAAAATAAACAACCAAGACCTTCTGTGTAGCATAAGGAAACATATTCAGTATCTTGTAATAGCCGATAATTAACAAGAATCTGAAATATAAATAGATATGCATATCTCTCTATATATATGCTGCTGCTGCTGCTAAGTTGCTCCAGTAGTGCCCGACTCTGTGCAACCCCATAGATGGCAGCTCACCAGGCTCCCCCGTCCCTGGGATTCTCCAGGCAAGANTGGACGCGAGTCTGAGTGAACTCTGGGAGTTGGTGATGGACAGGGAGGCCTGGCCTGCTGCCATTCATGGGGTGGCAAAGAATCAGACAGGACTGAGCGACTGAGTTGAACTGAACTGAACTATATCATTAGTTATGTAGTTACATAATTGTATATAATATATATCTGTCTAGTTGATACATATACCTGCCATTCTACCCTAGCTCCCAAGATACTTCCTTGCCTTTGCCTCAACCCGTGTTTGCATTTTCACCATCTCACAGTGAGAGCCCTGGCTTTCAGCGATGTCAACACATTTGGTCCATGTGCTCAATCCTACAATGCACAAACAAACAAAGTAGTCTCAGAATTGCTATACTCACAGTGCTATGAAAAAGAGGCCTCGTAAAAATAGTTCAAGATGTATGTACAGTTCTTTTTTTCCACAGACAGGGTATGTATCAAAGCATTGTGTTCTGAAGCTACTGGGATCAATTCTGTCCTAGCTTGGCCCCTTGCCACAGCATAGTTCTGTTTTGCAGTTGGGATCATATGGTATTTCTGTTTCCTTTCAATTTTAGAATTTTTCTGAAGCTTATTGATTTAATTGTATCGATACTTTTGAACATGTGCAGCATTAACATTTTTCCACATTTAAAATTAAACTTGAGATATATTCAGAAATGTCACTCACTCCTCCGTTGCTTTTGTGTTCTGCCCTCCTCATTCATCCCTTTTGTAGGTCACCGGTTTCCTTGTTTTCTAAATTATTCTTCCTGAATTTCCTTTTGCAAAAATAAGCAGGGAATTTTATGCTTTGTTACTTCCTGCCTTTCCTTACACAAAGGCAGCATATACTATATACACTGTGTTGTACTGTGCTTTTTTTTACCTACAAATATATCCTGCAAATTATTCCCTGTCAGTTCATAGGGTGCTTTCTTGTTCTTTAGTACATTCACCTAGTAGTTCATTGTGTGAGCGCACCAAACTGTATTCAACCATGTACTTTTTAGGTAATTTCTATAACTCATGATTACAAATGATAGTACAATGGATAACCCTATGTATGTGTGCTGGAGATAATATGATCAGGATAAATTGCAGTCATGGTATTGCTGGGTCAAGAGTAAGTGATTTAGTTTTATTAGATTGCCAAATCCCCTGCCCGAAATAGGAGTTGTACCCCTTTTCCCTTCCCGTCAGCTATGTAGGAGAGGGCCTATTTCCCTTTAGCCTCACCACAGGCTGTATTGTCTGGCTTTTGATTTTTTTGCCAGTCGGATGGCTGAGGTATATCAATATTGTTTTAACATGATTCCTTTTTTAAGTGAATTTGAACACCTTGTCATATTTTAGTGTCATATCCTTCATGGGAAATTTTTATTTATGTCTTTCTATAGTATTTTTGGTCTGTTTTTGATCAATTTTTGATTTTTTTTTTTGTAAATTAGGGACTTTAATCCTTTATCTAGGATAGATTTTCAAATATTTTTCTTCTAGTTTGCTGTCTTTTTGTTTAGCTTGCAGTGTTTTTTGCCATGCATTTTTCTTGTTGTTTAGTCGCTAAATCGTCCAACAGTTTGTGACCCCATGGCCTGTAGCCTGCCAGGCTCCTCTCTCCATGGGAATTCTTCCCAGGAAAGAATATTGGAGTGGGTTGCCATTTCCTTCTCCAAGGGATCTTCCTGACTCGAGGATTGAACCTGCATCTTACGCATTGGCAGGCAGGTCCATTACCACTGAGCTACCAGAGAAGCCCATAATAGGCACTTATTGCTTTTTTTTAAGATAGTCAAATATAACAATTTTTTTTTTCATTGCATCTGGATTTTGAGCCACACTTAGAAAGCCTTTTTTACTTTCAGGTTAAAGAAGAATAATTTGGAATTCACCCATTTAAATATTAATTATATAATTTTATCTTTTATTTATTTATTTATTTATTCCAATTAGTTGCTTTAATAAACCTTAACTGGTACATGCTACTTAGCACGCATCCGAGGAACTTATATAAGCATTAGATGTAGCTCAGAAAAAATATCTCTCAGTGTCATATCATCCTTCTGCCTTTTGACATGATTACATGTAAATTTCGAAATAGTGTTTTACAAATAAAAGATAAGATATTCATGTTTCAAAATGTTGTATTAAATTTAAATTCATTAATTTAAAATTTATTTTAAATGCCAGAAAACATTATGCTTTGAGTTTTAATGCACTCTTCTAACTTTATAAATGATGCGAAATTACAGTGTAACCATACTTAATGTAAACTTGATATACTTCTTTTAAATTGAAGTATAGTTGATTTACAATTTTGTGTAAATTTCTGTAAAATCACACAATCTTGTGTCAATTTCTGATGTACAGCAAAGTAATTCAGTTACATATATATATTTATAAATTCTTTTTTACATTCTTTTCCATTATGGCTTGTCACAGTATATTGAATAGGCCCTGTGCTATACAGTAGGGCCTTGTTCTTTATACATTCTATACAATATGCTTTTAAAGACAAATCATTTTAATGCAAAATCACCATATTTTGATTTTTAATGTAAGAACTGGTAATTTCTCAAACAAGGTCAGTAATACATTTAAAAGAAAGTTTATTACACTTTATGCAGCTTTTCTAACTGCTTTATACTGGCAAAATTTCCAGACTTTTTAGCTTTCCCCCCTGCCAGAAATCCAAGTCCCTTCATTTCATTTTTATGTGGTCATTTCCAATAGTTTTTCCTCCCCATTTCCTTTGACCTAGAACCTACAGATTTGTCATATATTATGCAAGATCTTTTTACTTCATCAATTCAATTATTAATTTTATCTTTTAGAATATCATTAATTTGAAGTTTGTGCTTATGAGTAGAATGGATCAAAATTTATCATTTTTCAATGACTATCCAGTTGTCCCAGCCATATATTAAAAAGTCCATCTTTAGTCCCCCATTTTGGGAAGCCCCTTGTCATATACTAATTTCCATCTGTGTTCCCAAGGAGAACTTGCTGTTCTGTTTCATTGGTCTGTCCATCTATGCGCCAAGACCACATTTTAGTTAAAGAGACTTCGTAGTAGGAGTAGTTACAGAAACTGCGTATTTCTGTAAGCTATTCCCTCACAGTTCTTCCTTTCCATTGTTTTCCTTAGATAACATTTTGCTATTATTTTTTTTATAGGAACTTCAGTATTTACTAGTGTCAGTTTGTTTTTTCCCCCCAAAAATGACTCATTGGTATTTTTATTGGGATTTCACAAAATTTATAAATTGATTTAGAGAACCCAGGGTTTTGATTTTTTTAAAAAATAATGCTTAGGTGTTCTAACTAAGAACTAGTGACGTCTTTCTATTTGTTCAGATATACCATTGTGTTTTAGAGGAGGGTTTTTAAACAGTGTTTTTTCATGTAAGTTTTAAGCTTTTCAAGTTTAAGTTCTTTTTAAGTTTACCTCTTTCATTGTTACTGTAAATGGATTTTTTCCTACCGTAATATCTTTTAACTTCTACCGGTGTATTTAAGATTTCTATCTAAAAGCAATGCTTAGCACATTTTTTTTTCTTTTCAAATAACTATTTCAGCACAGCCAGACTGTGTGCAGTGCATCAAAGATAATTTTTCCATGAGTAACGTCCTCTAAATCAGCAGATACTTTAAGCTTCACACATGTACTGTGGATTAGAATCCACTGGAACCTTCACCACCCAGATTTCAGAAGATCAGCTGTTGTTAAAAGGAGAATATCATTGTGGAAGCTCTGTGAGTTGCTGTTTGGACTAGTGCAACATGAATATTGTAACTATGATCAAGGAAAAGAACAGGACTGGAGATCACACCGGGTCTTATTGGAACAGCAGCCATTTGAACATGCAGCTCTTCAAGCTGGGTTTTTCTGCAGCACATGGAAGTGACTTGTGCAGCCCCATAAAGTCACTCATCCTGAGTTTCTGCAAGCTGATCCTTTTTACAGTGCATGAGGGGTGAAGTGTGTTAAGTAGTTTACCATACAGAATGCTCTGGTAGTTTCTTTCCGGTCCCTGGGAGCTGCAGGGCTTCAGTGTAAACTTCGGGTTTGACATTTCTCTGTCTCTGATGAGGCATTTGAAGTTGTGCCAGAGTGGAGAGCTGTGTTTTCTGTACTTAATCTCACAGCTGTGGGTTTGCGTGTTTCATTCGGCAACATAGTTCGGGGTAGTGATGAATATTTATGCTAAAACTCTGAGTATTTGCACAATGGTGAGATTTTAATGGAAACTTACAAACTGCTTTTTACAAATTACTTCCAGCATTGGTGTACTTTACACTCACTAGAAAGGATAAATACTAGAAAATGCTAAAAAAGAAAAGGAAATAAAGCAGAAATTAAATGAGAAGTTCAATTTCTACTCTCTTGATACTTACTGAGTTTGGCTGAGGTCATATGTGGTTACATAGGGTACCTTGTGTGTTTGTTCATCTCCAGCCATTTGTCATTCATTCAAGTCTTATTCTCAATGAGTATTTTGTTAGAATACCTATTAAAGCATCTTTCTGGTAATAGGAATTTGTAATGTAGTCCTAATGACATTTTGACACCTAATTTAATGAAGGCAATTAAATTTTGCTAACGAGACTGGATAGAAAATTGGTTTTATGACTAATTAAATAACCAGATTAAGAAACCATTCCTGTCTCTCTTTGCACATATACTTGCCTGCATGTGCACAAATTTCTTTGTCTATATAACTGATTTAGTCTCTTAGAATTGTGATGTTTCTAATTCTTAATAATGGGCCATCACTGGGAATGCTAATACTTTTAGAATGTAGTAAATAATAATAATAGATAATATTCATTATACACAGCTATACCAGGCACTATTCCAAATAATGTATTTATCCTTCATAGGAGCCCTGTTAAGTGGTTGCTATTATTATCCTGCACTGAACAAATGAAGAAACTGAGGCAAGTTAAATAACTTACCCAAGCTCACTCAGGTAATAACTGTTGGTAATATAGTCCCTAGGCTCTTAACCACTTAGCAGAAATGAGGCTAAGACCTGTGGTCACTAACTAACATGACAGGTGAGAGTCCTGTTATTTCCATTTTCTCCACCAGTCCCCTGATACCCGCTTTGGCTCCCTTTTAATGTACACGTCCTGTCATTGGTTGGTATTTCGTGTACTTCTACACTAGTTTTTCCTTTATACTTCTGTTTTCACAGAACTGGGATGAGGTTCATGGAGTGTTTTATAAACATTCACATACCTCTTATCCATAAATAATTTTTTTTAAAGAAACAAAAGCTTCCAGTGCATTAACACCTACTTGGGGACATTTAACAAGGGGAATGTTAATAATTATGTGTTCAGTAGGCACAAAGGAGGAGGAATGCAATGATAATTTTATTCTTTTCTATTTCGATTCTCAACTTTGTGAAATTTTGCGATCCTATGTGGACAGGAGAGATTGATGAAACAGTTCTATGAGTAATATTAGTAACTTGGAAAACTGGGAGAGACTTGTACTTGTTAACTACTTTTGTAATTCTAACATTCATGGTCATTGTAGAAATGGTAGAAGTGATATCCAGGTCCTCCTGCCAGCCACCCTTTTATCTTTCCTGGGGACAGCTAAAAGAAGCACAACAATGTGTGTGTGCATATGTGTGTGTGCACACACATGCATGCATGCTCAGTAGTGTCTGACTCTGCAGTTCCATGGACTGTAGCCTACCAGGTTCCTTTGTCCGTGCAATTTTCCAGGCAAGAATACTGGAGTGGGTTGCCATTTCCTGCTCCACAGGATCTTCCGGAGATCAAACCCACCTCTCTTGCATCTCCTGTGTTGACAGTCGGATTCTTTGCCACTGTGCCACCTGGGAAGCATATATATATGTATATAAATATATGTGTATGTGTATATGTGTGTGTTGTGTGTGTGTGTGTGTATATATATATATAATATATAACATATATGGGTATATATATATAAATTCATAGGACTTCTCTGATGGCTCAGATGGTAAAAATTCTGCCTGTAATGCATGTGATCCGAGTTAGATCCCTGGGCTGGGACGATCCCCTGGAGAAGGGAATGCCTACCCACTCTACTATTTTTGCCTAGAGAATTCCATGGACAGAGCAGCCTGTTGGGCTACAGTCCATGGCATCTCAAAGAGTTGGACACGCCTAAGTAACTAACACATATATAAATTAATATATATTTTCTTTATTCTCCCCTTTTTATACAAATGATAGCATTGGACTCTTCTTTGCTTTTTTCACTGATTTATATTAATCAGTATTACATAGTATATTATTATGTATTTTTTACATAATAAAATTATGTAATTATGTAATGTAAATTTATCAGAGGCTGAGAATGTGCCATTCTGTCTCTGTCTCTGTGCGTGTAGCACAAAACCCAGCATACTGTTACTATGTAAATATTGGTTAAACCAAATGAAGCACAAATCTGGGCTGCAATTTGCACAATAGATCATGTGGCAGTTTCTAATTTAGCTATGAATCACTGGGACTATTTTGCATGTATAACATTCTGCTGTCATTTTAATATCTCCTTTTTTTGCCACACTTACCTAAAAATCTGCAATGGTGTTGATTTTGACCCTGAAAGATTTGTATTTCTTTAACTACCGAGTCACTGCATCTTTTGAGAGTTTTGATATCCCAGTAGAATAAAATCTAGGAGAATTACTATTTAAGAGGAAAAATCTATAAATTATTGTAATTAGAAAAAGGCATGACCTACTTTATCTTAATAGTGAAGATGTGATATTGCTAGAACAGATTAAAAAATACCATATACTTCAGAGCATATCTTTTCTCCCAGAAATCCTCAGTCTGCCTGTGTTATGTCATAGGCCACCTAAGCCATTTTTATGAAAGTTATAGCCACAGGACTCAGGAGGGACTTTGGTATTCTAAATTTGAACTGAAGGTTGAAATAAGTTGACATTTTATGAAGCAATACCCATAATTAACTTTTATATAGCAATCATATTTTTGTAGATATTCCTGGAGGATTATGATAATAAAAGGTATTTTCAAGAGTCTGAATTACTGAAAAACCATCAGAGATAATATATACTCTAGTGTCTTTAGTTGTTTTTTTTTTTTTGCATTATCTATCTCCTGTTAGTAATCACTTTGGGATTTACACACCTCTCTAGCACAGAGTTTGCCAGATTTCCTCTTTTACCTATTTTCTTCTTTTCCTTAGATGCCGAGTCATTTCTTTATTTCTATGGGAAGATAGTGCTTTTCCATCTTAGAATAACTCATAGTATTATTTCTTCCCACATGAATATCTCTTTTAACTTTGTATCTCCTCTCTCCTTTCAACAATAATCAGACAGACATGCCGTCACATAGCATCGTATTTAAACTTTACAAATCTTGAGGCTTTTTCTCTCATCTATAAATGATTACATGCTGTGTGCCAAGTCACTTCAGTTGGGTCTGACTCTGCAACCCCTTGGACTGTAACCCTCCAGGCACCTCTGTCCATGGAATTCTTCAGGCAAGAATCCTGGAGTGGGTAGGCATTCCCTGCAACAGGGGATCTTCCTGACTCAGGGATCGAACCCAGGTCTCCTACATTGCAGTCAGATAATTTACCCTCTGAGCCACTAGGGAAGCCCGTAAATGACCATACTGCTATAATATAGGAAAAGATGGTATAACAATCATTTGTATAATTGTCATCCAGAATTAAACAATATGACAGCAGCTGTAAGACCATGGTCTTAGAATCACATAGTGAATCTCTGATGGACTATGCAGCTGTGAAGACTAGAGAGAGTTTCAGTGGTTGGGCAGAACTGTATGTGAGTCACTGATTCCTGTACCTAGGCAAGTCCCTTAACCTAAACTTCAGTTGTCTCACCTGTAAGGTGGAAATAATAATAACAGTTTACCCATAGGATTGGAGTGAAGATCAAAGAAGCTAGCACATATGAAGATCTGGATACAGTTGTTGTTCAGTTGCTCAGTCTTGTCCAGTTGAATAAATGGTTGGCACAAATCAATGCTCCATGAACATTAGCTTTTAATTCATGTGCCATGAGGGCAAGATTTTCATTCTTTTTGTTTCTAGTTTTATTACCAGCACCTAAGATAGTACCCATGGTAAGTGCTCTACAAATATTTGCTGAATAAGTGATGAACGGCTATTAAAGACTTCGCTCTAGAATACCACTTCCAGTGTAGAATATACTACTTCCACAGTCACAATTCTTTCCTCATCTGAAATCGCATGTTGTAGGTATTTTCATTCAAGCTCATTTATTTCCTGTCCAGATCACATGATCCTTTTCTTTAGCTTCTCCCTGACATATTTAGCCAGATCTGAGGTTCTAAGAAGGCAGAGGTCTCTACCTCCAGGAGCTTCTGTCTTAGGAGGAAACACTAAACAGACAAATGCCTCCTGAAGAGGAGGTCCCCTCCTGGTTTTCTATCAGTCTTCACTGTCTCTCTTGGCATTTTCAGTGAGTTTAGCTTGTACATTTTCAAAAAATTCTTACCATGTATGATTTGAATCCAACAGAAAATCTGTTTGTGGGGAGATGTTTGTTTTGGGTTTCTTATTTTTTATTTTGTTGCCAAAATAGTTTTCACTTGTTATCCTCTTTTTGACTGGCTTCCAGTAGAATTGCAGATACAAAGCAACAGATGGCTGGGAGTAGGGTTTTGCAATGTCCCTTGAGCCCAGTGAGATCCCACTTGCCACCCAGACGTTGCAGTTTCTGACAAACCTTCAAAGCTCCTCCAGCTTGTTTTCCATTTGAAAACTATACCGTGCTTGGAAGTCACCATAGCATATTTTATGCTTACCAAAGGGAAGTTCTGGCTGTTGTAGCTCTCTACACAAGAAGCAAATACACATACTGGCACAGATGTCTTTTGAATTAATATTTTTCTAATGATTGAGCATGTTTTGAAATGTCACAGGGGAAATATGCTTGTATAACTTCACATCTTTAGAAATGATGCCAAGCAAAGATGTTCTGTGAACTAATAATATTAGCATTTAGTCAAGATACAGATTCCAAAATATTTAATAGTATGGAAATTCTATAAGCAGATAGGCTGTCTAGATATGGTCCTAATTTTTATCCATTGTCAAAGAAATTGCACAGATTTACTTTAATGTCCTATTAAGCAATTTTGCCCTAACTTGTACAGAAAAGCATTCTTTTATTATAAATGTCTCATGACAAAATTAATATGCATTCTTTAATTTTTCTACTTCATAGATGTTGTCACTTTCATAACTTTAGAATTAAACAGAAATAATTAAAAACAGAAACGTGGTTGTTGGCGTATCTCTAATTGTATGCCTCAGCATAATTGGACTTGATCAAAATTTAAAACATTTTTTTGCTTTGAAGAATACTATCTAGAAAGTCAAAAAACAGTTCATAGAATTGGGGAAAGCACTTGCAAATCCATATTTGACAACAGTCTGATATTCAGAATATATAAAGAACTCTTACAACTCAATAATTAAAAGACAAACAACCCAACTGAAAAATTGGCAAAGGATTTTCATAGACTTTTATGCAAAGATGATGACCAATGAGCATATGAAAAGATACTCAACTTCATGAGCCATGAGGGAAATATAAATCAAAACTACAATGAAATAACACTTTACACTCACTCACTCATGAGAATGACCATATATTTTAAAAAGTAAAATAATAAATGTTGGTGAGGATGTGGAAAAACCTTCATACATTAATGGTTGGAGTGTAAAATGATGCAGCCACTTTAAAAAATAGCAGTTCCTGAGAAAGTTAAACATAAAGCTGTCATATGACCCAGAAATTCTACTCCTGTACCCAGGAGAACTGAGGACATGTGTTTACACAAAATCTTGTACATGAGTGGTCACAGTAATATTCATAAAATCCCCAAAGTTTAGAAGCAACGCAAATGTTCTTTAGCTGATGAATGATTTTTACAAAATGTGGTATGTCTATATAATGGAATATTATTCATTCATAAAAATAGATGACATATTCTTATATGCTACAACCTGCATAAACTTTAGACCGTATGGTAAATGAAAGAAGGCAGACACAAGAGGGTTGGGTTATATGATTCCATTTTTGTGAAATATTTGGAATAATTTACTATAGAGACCACAAGTAAGTTAATGATTGCCAGGGGCTAGTGGAGTGGGGAAGAGGGAGTAGGAATAACTGCTCAGGGGCCTGGTCTTCTTTATGGGGGGATGAAAATGTTCTGGAATTAGATAGTAGGGATGGTTGCACACTAAAATTCAATAAATTGCATACTTTAAAATGGTGTATTTTATGGTATGTGAACTACAACTTAACTTTAAAAAATCAACATGGAAAATCTATTTAAAAATCAATTAACAAATTAAGAATCACCTTGATATCATTCAGTTGTGATTTTTCTCCTTGAGGTCTTATTAGAAAGTGGTTTGAGCAATTATCTTTCCCAGGATATAACAGATAAATTATACAGAGATCACCTAGACTTTGTTAACCCACACACTAAGATAATTGTCTGAAACGCTGGGTGGTCAAGTATAGATTTAACTGTATGTTGCATTTAAGGGGCTTTAGGAGGTAGATTGTAATTTGCAATTCTAACTGAAATACTGTAGTGGATCACCCCCAAAGCTGGAATTATCACATACTCACTGTAGTTCATCTACTCTAAGATGCACATCTTTTTCTGAATTTTAACATCTTTGGGATGTATTTTACAATTGATAGTGTCTTGGATTAGATGAAATATGGCAATTTTGTACTGTATGTTTGCTTTTAATGCCTTTCTAGAGTAGTTATACAGAATTAACTTTGCTGTCCCCTAAAGGGCTATTTATATTAAAATATCATTGCCAGTGCACCCCCGTGGTGTGTTTATTTTGAGGCTTGGAAACCCAGTTATTGACATATCTCCTAGTTGCATAAAAATAGTTCTCAGAGGTTAAAGGAAGGTTCCCATGTTTCCCATCCATTTCTCTCTGGACTGAAAGGAAGAAGGCCTCTCAAGTTGTCCACCTTCTTATTCTTTTCTGTCATGTTGGGTCATTTGAAGGACTAAATGGAAACTTGAAATAATCAGGCATTTAAAAAATTCCTGTCTCTATATATGATATTTTGATTTGAAGCTTTGAGAATTAAGTCTTTAAAGTATCTATGACAGACCATAACTTTATAGTTGTTTTAAAAATTGCTCTAATATATTTTAAGTATACCATAAACTCCTGCCATATGATAAAGTTTTGCCCACGTATCTTCTCTAAGGCCTTTGGAAGCAGAATGTTTTGGATTTCTGAGTGGAGATTGAGGAGGATATTGTTAATCCATGGTTTACAAAATGTTTGTTTTACCCGTAAACACAGAGAACCTGGTTATTACAAATGGCAATACTTCTTAAAAATATAAACATAAAATGAAACCTCAGGGCATCCATAGGCTAAGAAGCAGTTGTCAAGGAGAGTAGAGAGGGAGGGAGTATTTTCACTATTAGAACACTTGGTTCTTTATGATAGTGACCTTTTACAAAGGTAAAATTTTGCTGGCATGGCCTTTAACAAATGTATAACCCCAGCCATATGTCCATATGTGTTATACAACAAGAATACCTAACTATTCCCATAGTGAAGAAAGGAATGTTTTCATGTATATATTAAAATGTGTATTTATACACATATATCTTCTTATATATATTTTCTACGTAACACAGATATGTTTATGTATATGCCATATGGCCATCAAACATTCCCTAAGGTCTTTGCTCAATGGTGATATGTAATGGAGCAAGTGACTTTCTCATGCTCTTGCTTGAGAACTCAAAATTGGATAGTAAGTCCAAGTTATAAAGCACACTGTAAAGGGAGGGGAAGCATTAATAAGAGCCTAATAATTGCTGTGCCAGGAAGCAATGATAATTATTAGGTGCTTTGAATACTCTTTCCAGTTTGGATTCTTGCTGTTGTTAAAAAATACTTCAGGTTCTTGGAGGTGCACATGATCTGGACAATGTCTCCTCTCCCACTTTCTTTCCAGCACTGTTCAGGCCCCTCCTGGTGAAAGGGGACTAGCTCTTAGAGGACAGGGAAAATCCTGCGTCACTGAACTCTCAGTGCTGCCCGCCTTGTTGTTTTTCAGTTACTAAGTTGTGTATGACTCTGCAACCCCATGGACTGCAGCAAGCAAGGCTTCCCTGTCCTTCACAATCTCCCAGAGTTTGCTCAAACTCATGTCCATTGAGTCGGCGATGCCATCCAACCATCTCATTCTCTGTTGCCCCATTTTCCTCCTGCCCTCAATCTTTCCCAGCATCAGAGTCTTTTCTAATGAGTCTCTTCGCATCAGGTGGCCAAAGTATTGGAGCTTCAGCTTCAGAATCAGTCCTTCCAATGAATATTCAGGGTTGATTTCCTTTGGAGTGGACTGGTTTGATCTCCTTGCAGCCCAAGGGACTCTCAAGAGTCTTCTTCAGCACCATAATGCTGAAGCATCTCTTCTTCAGCGCTCAGCCTTCTTTATGGTCCAACTCTCACATCTCTATATGACTACTGGAAAAAGCATAGCTTTGAATATACAGGCCTTTGTCAGCAAAGTGATGTGTCTGCCTAGCTGGGTATTATAGCGAGTGATGGCACACAGGACCTAGACTCAGGATAACCCATGAAAAACTCATTTTGGATGCAAGATAACACAATATGTTCTTACTTGACTTACACCTCATTCTATATTCCATCTTAACTCAATGAGCATGAGTAAAAGAACTGATTATAGCCATTTGGCAGGTTGTTTTATTATATTGGCTAATAATGGTATTGTGGATAAGGCCATGGATAGTGGAATCAGATTATGTGGGTTCATATTCTGATTCCATTGTTTGACTTTGGGCAGGTTATTTGACCTCTCTGTACCTTAAGATTCTTATTTGCGATGTAGGGCTAGTAACAACATGTGCCACATAGCAGTATCATTACAATGAAGTGAACCTCTTAGAACATTACCAGCATACAAGGTAACTGCCCAAGGATGCTTCTTGATTTTCTATAAAAAGCAAGCAATAGGGACAAACTACCTTTGGAGCTGGGGAAGGGCCTGAGCTGGCAAAGTAGCCTTGAACAGTGAAAGCCATCATGTGAACTTTGATGTAGAATCCTAATGTCATTTGTCAGAGGAGCAGAGGAGCAGTCCCAAAAGAAAGAGAGGAAGAGGGGGAGAGGGAGGTAGGAGAGGGAAGGGAGAAGAAAGGAGGAAGGGCTTAGAATTTGGACCCTATTATTTAGAGAAGCATACAAGGCACAGAATGAAAATTGAAACCTTGGGAATATTTTCTCACTCAAAAAAATTTAAATAACTTAAAATTATGAATTGTCTTTTTGTCAAAACCTTTAATGTTGGGCTTTGCCACCAATTATTCATTAATTACTTAATTATGACTTTTTTTTCCATTTGTAGAACTCAAATAAATTTCTGGCCTAATACTTTGATAATTTAAATTATTTGCTATAAAAACGGGTAAGTTGCAACTAAAAGCAATTTAGTGTAGTAGAAAAAACATAAAAATTAGAGATATAATGACCTGATTGTGAGATGCCATTGTGATCCTAGGCAAGAACTTAACTTCTCTGAACCTCAGATTCTTCTATAGAAAATGAAACTAAAAAGGCATTCAACCTATCATAGTTCAAGGAAATGGCTGTGCTCAAGAAATGGTTCCAATAACTAATTCCTGTTAACCATGGAAAGGGTTACATGAATCATGGAAAAAGTCTTATGTGGTAGTTCCAATGGTACTGACCTTGATCTTACAATGCTCCTAACCACGCTGGAACTTCACAGTGGTAACAATACACCTGGCTGAACATGATGTAAAGCTCATGTGCAGAAGTTTGGCCTGAAAATGGAGACTTAAAGAAATAGTGGTATATATTTTAGATGTAAAATCCAAGAAGCTAATAATGACAGCTAATTGTGGAATCTTGTGTAAGTTAACTGTTCTATACCTCGTTCTTGACGTGTGACATTGGACTAGATGACTTTTGAGAAAGAAATATTCATGAACCCAGAAAAGCTTGACTAAGCTTTGAATACCATAGAGACAGCTGAGCCTTTGCAAACAAGGATGTAAATATTCCTGGAGTCTGCCATGATTTGTTCAGAAAACTTGTAGATTTGAGAAAGGGAGGAATGAAAATTAGATCTTAAAGCTGAAATATAACCTGTTAAACAGTCAAGCATTTAAAGAGATCATCTTCATAAAGCTTTGAAAAGCACTCATCTAATATTGAATTAACTGCATGTGGAAAACTTATATTTTTGTGTCCTTATTTTTACTATCATATTGTGGGATCTTAAAGTTAAAAGTGACCACACTTAGGCTGATTACCTACATATGTATCCCCCAGTGCTAGACTTTTCTCAGAGCAAAGAATGATACTGTTGGATACTAGAACAATATTCATCTGATAGATGAATGGTATTCTTAAGACCTTTCCTTGGCCAAGTTTGAACAATATATGAAATCTCTCCCAGTGCGTTTAAATCAGAATAATTACCAAGCCTATTGTCTCCAGATTCTCCTCTGCTGCTGAATGAAGAAATAACTTATCTTTAAAGAAAACAAAGCCCCACTGGATAAACCCAAGTGTGCTGGGCGTCGACTCTGGCCAGTGAAAAGAAATGCTGCTGAGGGGCTCCTGCTTGTCACCTTTTAAGGGTCCATCAACTTTGAAGGAGAATTATAGTTAAATGCTTAGAACTGGCAGGTCCGTCTTTCCTCACAGCTTTTTAAATGACTTCTTTTGCCACTGATTGGTCTGGCCACCTCATTTTGCTCTTAATATTTCACTAGCACCTCTGTTCCTGACAGTTATGAGGACTCAACGCCAGGCAGATATCAGCAGGCCCGCCCAGCCCAGTGGCAGCTTAGCGAGGAGTCTGACCAGGGGCGGGGAGGAGAGGCTTTCCATAAATAACGGTGTGTTCTTGTCAGTGGTTTTGGCCCTCGCAGGATGGTAACATGTTTCCATAGCAGATGGGTCAGCTCTTGCTTGCCGTTCTGTCTTTTGAACTTCCTGTGCGAGAGTATGGTTTTCATCAACCTTGATGCTGTAGAGAACACCTCCTTTATAAGACTGGATTTATTTTTTTTTTAGCCGAAAGAAAATAACTGAATGTTTTTATGTATTAAATGTTTCTTTGGCAAAGATTAAAAGGGGGTGGAGTAGCCAGCCCAGATGTCCAAGTGAAAAATTGTAACTGTGATAGAAGCTTTTCCTAGTAATGCATGAAAATTAAGACTGAGGAGAACAACTCTTTCTAGGCTCAGATTTCATTAAATGTCATTAAGAAACTATACCTTTTGCTATAAAACTGCTTTCCCTTATTATTATTATATTTTTGGTAAACAATCCCTGCACATAGATGTCATTTTGCCTGCTTATGTCTGCAGATCTTTTGGCAGGAAAGCTAATGTCTCCTACCTTTTCCTTTCAGCATCTTGATCTGATTTTCAGAAGGACAATCCAAATGTAGTGCTTATAGGGTGAACAGAGTTTGGAATGCTGGATACACTGGCCTCATTCTGATGGTATTTACTGCTGGGGGCTACACATGGCTCAGGTAAATTGTAAGGACTCTATCAACCCTATTGGACCTATAAATGTAGCTTGACCCAAGTAGTAGAAAGTAATTTTTCAAAGCTCCGAACATTTCCAGAAGAAAAAATAACACATATGTTACTGTCGTGTCTGCATAGTAGAAACACAAGTATGTCCTACTTCAAGAAGCTCTAATATGTAAAAACAGAAACATTAAAAGCCCATAAACTAGGTGGTGACTAGATACGCTCCTACATTTATATTCAGACTGTGATTACTTGATGGTGAGAGTAAGTGGCAAACTGTTAAGAGTCTATAGAGATAATTCCATTTACAAATGCTTAAGAAATGATGGTACACTAAGAATGCATAACACAGCCAGAAAGAAATGTCTGATGTTGTGGTTTTTGCCAACAAAAATCTCAGAGATTTGAAGACCAAATAAATCTGAGGGAAAACATAACTCCATTAGTTACAATATGATTGACGTGTAATTTTTGAAACAAAGAAGTACCCCCTTTACTGTAGTCCTTGGATAACCCCTGGAAAATTCAACCTGATCTGCCATGCCTGACCGATTTGCCAGAAGGGACCCTATGGTACCAATCTGCCTGTGAAACCATTATGGAAGGCCATAGTAGTCACCTCATAGGTGAATTCTGATTGCTTTTGTATCTGAATGTTTAGCCAAAGGGATGAGAAGTGTTAAGTCCTGATTAGGCATACACTTGTATTAGAACATGTCTTGTATTGCACACACTGTGCTAGGTATGTGTACTAGGGTACAAAACAGTGGTGGTAATTGTGGTACAAATAGCACTACTAAGAAGACAAGAATGAGTTGGTAGCAAGAAGCCAAAACTCATAAGAACTAGACCAGGTGAAAAGGTGACTGATTATAGGGAAAAATGGAAAGTGTTATGGGATCCAGTTGCAGGAAGTTAAACAGCCAAGTTTAACAGGAACTAAAACATCTTTGAGTGTTCAGTATGATTCAGAAGGTCTCGATCTCAAGACTGTCTCCTATATTGCTTCTCTGTGCACATCTCAGTGCCCTCCTAGCTGGCCAGCATCTTCTGCTGCTCCCTTGATTTCTGCTTCTCCATAAGCTTAGTCAACAAAGGACTTTGATGTGCCATGAAGGACTCCATGGCTATATTCTATATAATCTTATGCTTCATTTCCTCACAGCTAACTAACTCAATCTTTGTGCCCAGTTTTAAATTCCCAAGAAAGATCTTACTAAGCCAAGCTTACTGATTAAGTTGTCCTTAGATCCCCCTAACACAAAAAGAATCACCGTGTTTTTTTTCTCTGAGCCAGATCCTGCATTAAACACTATATGTACTTTATGTGGTTCAGTCGCTCAGTCGTGTCCAACTCTTTACGACCCCATGGACTGCAGCATGCCAGGCTTCCCTGTCCTTCACCATCTCCTGGAGCTTGCTCAGACTCATGTCCATTAAGCTGGTGATGCCATCCAACCATCTTGTCCCTTGTCGTCTCATTCTGCCTTCAGTCTTTCCCAGCATCAGGGTCTTTTCCAGTTAGTTAGTCCTTCACATCAGGTGGCCAAAGTATTGCAGCTTCAGCATCCATCCTTCCAATGAATATTCAGTGTTGATTTTCTTTAGGATTGACTGGTTTGATCTCCTTGCTGTCCAAGGGACTCTCAAGAGTATTCTCCAGCGCCACAGTTCAAAAACGTCCATTCTTCAGTGCTCAGCCTTCTTTATGATCCAGCTCCCACATCTGTACGTGACTACTAGAGAAACCATAGCTTTGACTCTACGGACTTTTGTTGGCAAAGTGATGTTTCTGCTTTTTAATACATTGTCTGGGTTTGCCATAGCTTTTGTTCCAAGGAGCAAGCATCTTTTAATTTCATGGCTGCCATCTCATGTAATTAGCAAGCATTTGATCTGCAACATCTCATTTAGTTCTTAAAAAATATTGTGAACTTCATGTGGTCCTTGAGGGGATAAAATGAGATAACATATTACCAAACAGTGTGTTTCACAGAACCTAGCCTTCATTAATAAGGACTTCATTAATATTAACTCATAATCAAAGTGGTTTCAATGAATGAAGACTTCTAGGTTAAAGCTCTGAAGACCTAAAGATCTTATTACAGTTTTTGTCGGCAACAAGTCTCTAACCACCATTAATTTCCACTTCATCAGATTAAATGAAATTATTATTAATTTTTTAGGTATGATAGTATTATTATGGTTGTGTTTTTAAAAGTCCTTATCTTTAAGGATATGTACTGAAATATTTGTAGATAAAATTATATGATATCTGGGATTGACTTCAAAATAATTTGAAGAGGGGGTGTGATGGAGATTAAAAAGATTGGCCATGAGTTATAATTGTTGAAGTTGTGTCAAGGGTTTTATTGTAGTACTATTCTTTCTACTTTTGTGTAGGTTTCAAATTTCCCATAGGAAAAAAAAAGTTAAAAAAAGATTGGAATAAGATCACAGAAGTCTTTTCAACTCTGTTTTGTGTTTTGTATTCTTTTTTTCATTCTGCCATTTGGAACAGCATAAGTCTTAGCCAGTGTTTACTCTGAATATTTAAGTTCTATGACTAGTCTGAGTTTTATATAGTTGGTATTTTTTTAATCACAAAGTAATGTGAGTTTATTATGATGAGATTGGCCTCTGCCATCCCCTTTTACAAATTCCTGTTGCTCCTGCAGTAATCAGAGTGTCCACACATTTTTTTCTGCAGTCATAAAAATATTTTTATATATGCATATACAGGCTTTGGTGAATTTTGTTTTATTTTCTTTACAAAATTTGTGCATTTATTCATCACTTGATTATCATATATATCAAGGACACCCCCCAGTAAATAGATGTGGATCTAACTTATCCTCATGGTCCTGGATGCTCACTAGTATTTCACATTCTAGCCAGCTAGAAGGGGGACAGGGGCAGGAGAAAATGAACCATCCTTTCAATGGCCACAACCAGAAGTTCTAAACATTGCCTTATTCTCCCATGTCCCAGATTTAGTCACAAGACCACAGTCTTCCCTTACTGACAGAAGCTCAAGTTANGTCATCTGCATATCTGAAGTTATTGATATTTCTCCTGGCAATCTTCATTCCAGCTTGTGTTTCTTCCAGTCCAGTGTTTCTCATGATGTACTCTGCATATAGTTAAATAAGCAGGGTGACAATATACAGCCTTGACGTACTCCTTTTCCTATTTGGAACCAGTCTGTTTAGTTTGTGCCTGTTTCATCCATGAGGAGACTAGTCCAATCAAAGTCTACAGAATCCAGGGAAGCCTGGACATCTCAAGGGCTAAAACTAGCAGGACTCTCTTTCCACCTCTGTCTCTTGTGTCACCCTCTTTTTACTGTGTGTGATGATCGTTTACTGCACATGAGATTTTAAGTATCTGCATTGTGGGGCCCATATTCTAATAATCATCCAGCAGAGAAGAAATATTGTCCCACCAGCTCCCTGTATAAAATTGTTAGAGGAGCACTGAATTGTCCTATCTTGGGTTATGCACCACTGAAGAAAAGGCCATTCTCCAGAGGAAAGGTGGGGGTGATGTCATTAGTACAGCAGTGCACATTAAACAAATATTTCTCTTTTGCATTTTATACTTTAAATAATCATAGGCAAATTGTAACACTATCTGTTGCTAAAAATAAAAACTAGAAGCAATTTTAATTAATGAAGAAGTTTGTAATGTCAAAAATTTTGTTCAGTTAAATGAAAATAGACTCCCCCTGCTAGAACATAACTCTTACTTTTAAGTTTTATAGATATCTAACTTTCTTAGATGTTTTTAGAATGATTTTTTACAGAAGTTGGGAAAGCCTATACAGGGCTTCCCTGATGGCTCAGCCAGGAAAGAATCAGCCTGCAATGCAGGAGACACGGGAGACACGGGTTGNTTAAGTTTTATAGATATCTAACTTTCTTAGATGTTTTTAGAATGATTTTTTACAGAAGTTGGGAAAGCCTATACAGGGCTTCCCTGATGGCTCAGCCAGGAAAGAATCAGCCTGCAATGCAGGAGACACGGGAGACACGGGTTGAATTGATGGGTTGGAAAGATTTGCTGGAGAAGGAAATGGCAACCCTCTCCAGTATTCTTGCCTGAAAAATCCCATGACAGATGAGCCTGGCAGGCTACAGTCCACGGAGTCTCAGAGAGTCAGACACGACTAAGCAACAGTGTCCACGCGCACGCGCGCGTGCGCGCGCGCACACACACACACACACACACACACACACACGTACTACAGTCACTGGCACAGTGATAAGGGCATGGGCAGCCCCCTTGGTTACAGTTTTCTGGTATTAACTTTGAGCAAGAGATATATCCTGAGATTCAGTATATTGTATCTATTTTTGTTTTTAAATCAATTTTGTGGGGTTTTGTTTGCTTTTTAATCTATAAACTGATAGGATTAAAAGCAATTTTTATTTCACAGACTGATTATGAAGATCAAGAGAGATAATGGATGTAAAAAAATTTGTTAATTACAGAGTACAAAACTTAAGTAGTTATCATTGTATCCTGTTTCTAAAGTAATATTCTGAATTTGGGATCTATGAACATCCCTCCTCCTGCCCCCAAAGTATATGCAAACTTGAATGTGTCTCTACCTGTATCAGTCAATAACAGGTCCAGCTGTGAGCGACAGAACACCAAGCAGCTGTGGTCTAACAAAGTGTAAGCCCACTTGCCTCTCAAACTATACGAGCTCCAGAGATAAGCCATCCAGGACAAGCACGGCAGTTCCCCAATCAGCAGTGGTCCAAGCTCCTTCCTTCTAGTTTTGCTTTACTGAGCCTCTAGTTTTTACCTCACAGTCCAGAATGGCAACTTAAATACTCAGTCAGCAATAAAGGAGTGGAAGAAGGACATGCTGCCTTTAAGAACACTTCCTGGAAGTTGAACATGACACTTAAACTCTTTTATCTCACTGAATTTAGTCACATGGCCACACCTCACTTAAGAGCAGCGAAGAAAATGTAGTCTTTTTCATAGGGCATCCATTACTAAGCAAGGCCCTGGAGAAGGAAATGGCAACCCACTCCATTATCCTTGCCTGGACAATCCCATAGACAGAGGAGCCTGATGGGCTAAAGTCCATGGGGTCACAAACAGATGGGCACAGCTGAGCCACTGAGCACATTTCTAAGCAGGAAGGGAGAGTACCTAAAGGGAGAATCTTTTGTGTCTGCAATAAAATGGGTATATATTTTAAACAGAATACGGGGGAGATATATTTCAAATAGAGCTTTCATCAGAATCTTAAAGAGGTCTATTAAAAGTTATAAATAGAAAAAAAAAAACCCACTGTTTCACAACAGAGTCAGCTATTTTCCTATGTAGATATATAGATTAAGGGTATCTTTCTAGATTATCACCTGTCTGTGCTTTGAGCAGGAGAGTAAGAAGTAATAAATAAAAAGAGGTTCAGTGCTGTCATATATATAGTATCAATGCCGTTTGATAATGATGGTTTATTATTTTAATTTACCCTGTTAATCACTTTACATAAGTTAATGGCTTCTTTTTCACACACTCTACCAATGATGTATTACTTAAAAGATTTTTAAGCAATTTAAAATTGTATCTATCCCCTCTTCTTTCATCATTTTGGATTCTAATCTCAATTCTTTTTGAGAATTAGTTGAGTTTTGCTTTCCATAATTAATTTCAAATTAATAAAGCCTAGTAAACCTCTTTTCTAGCTTAATTGAATTTTTCTTTTAAAGCTTTGCTTTGTACAAATCATCTGATCTTATTGTTTATACCCCATTTTAAGTAACACATGTTAAGCAACACATAAAATGTCAAAAATTCTAACTTAATTCATTTCAAAAGTAAACAACTGATAAAACCAACTCAAAAAAAGTAAATAGTTTTTAGACATTTTAATGGTTTAATTTTTGTTTTTATTGTGCATAGTCTTTTCTTATGCAAAAATTTGTAGCTATAAATGGTTAGATTATTTATTTGAATTAATGTCCACTAAGAAGTTTCCCTCTTTAGAAACAAGCCAGATGTCAACATTAAACACATGAACCTCCAAAAAAGAAAGAAAAAGTTTCTACTAATGTAATTTTCAAAGTAAACATGCGTCAGGATTTTTTTAAGTATTTAAAAATAGTTAATTATGCAGCCATTTAAGAAACTTGATTGACAAAGAAAGATGTATATTCGTATTGTTAAAGGGGAAAGGAAGGTTACAAAGTAAGTATGTCTAATATATTTTTTAGAATATTTACATGTCAGAAGGAAAAGTCTAACAATATACACCAGCTCTCCAACCATTTAATATCATCTGTCTGTGAATGATGGGATTAAAGATGATTTTTACTTTCTAGAGTATTCCTTCCTATATTGTATGGATTTTTATAGTGTCATGTTGGATTACTTTTATTACCAGCGCCCCCCTCTAAAAAAAAAAAAAACTAGCAAGTTTTTCCCATTTTGAAGAAAAGTTAATTATAATAAAATGTATAAAGGAAAGGTAGCATTTTGGGATTTTTTTTTTCCCCCACTGCAAAGCTCTGTCTTTAAAAATGAAAAAGTCAACAGTGTTTACTTTGGCAGCACATATACTTAAAAAAAGAAAGAAAGAAAAAGTCATTTAGAAGGTAGGTAGAATTATATACCCATAACTGACTACTGCAATTTTAAAGCATAGCATTTAGGAAATTTCACAGGAGACTTGATACATTGCTGCTTTTGTTGAAGAAACTTCTTTTCTTTGCCTTGTCTGTGCAGGGCTGATAGCTACAGTGAATTGCAATGAGATGTGAAAGTAGAGAAAGTCAGCGTGAATTAGAAATTCAGTCTCCTGGATCTCCTTCCCTTCAGAGTCACTGACGCAGTGTTAATGAGGATGTGTGTGTGTTACTTATCTCAAGGTGTGAGGTCAGCAAATGACTGCGGGGCACATCAGTAAAGCTTTTGTGCTCTGTGGAAGCAAGAATAAACCAGCTATTTTCACCCAAGCCCAGGCATTCCCTTCTCTGGATTCCCCAGCGGTTCCTTCAGCTGAATTTAAGCCTTCAAATAAAGCCACTTTCTGTGCTCCTCTGTGCATGCTGAGAATCCTGCCAAAGCCTTCTATGAGGTATCTGTGAGTTTCTCCTGGGAGAACACCACACAGTGTCCTTGGCTTCCTGCTCTAAATGATCCACCCCAATGACACACTGTAATCCTACTCAAGGTAGGGAGAATGAGCTGCCAAAACCTATTTATCACTTTGCTGGCCTTGAACCGTGCACATCTGTCTAAAGTTAAATAAGGGTCATAGGAAGAGCTTTTCTTCTTTCCCATCTTGCAACACTAGAATCTTGTATAAAGATTAAAATAAATTGTCTAGTGTTTCACTGCATTGGTTTTCCCACCCTACAAAGTGCCATTCTGTAAAGTTGTATATATATATTTTTTTAATTTTTACTTTATTCTACTTTACAGTATTGTATTGGTTTTGCCATATAGTGAATTTGGTAAAATAGATGCTTGCAGTTGTGCAAATAAATATTGAATATCCAGAGCTAGGAGAAATTGGTTAAATAGATGATGCTTGCCATTAAAATGGAATATTATGCTACCATTAAAAATAATACTGAAGAATATTTAATGAAGTGTCAAATGGCCAGGATATTCCATTGAATGTATAACTGTCATCTGTTTAACCAAAATAGTGTGTAGAATATGATCCCAGTTTTGTTTTTAAAAATTAAAAATATATGCATAGAAAGATATGTACCAATAAACTTTTTGTAGTTACCTTTGAATGAAAGAATTATGTCTGAATTTTCCTTTCTGTCTTCCCTTTCTTTCTTTGATCAGTATTTATTAACTTTTCTACTTCTGAAATAACCTAGAAAGTCATTTAAAATAGGTTGATTAGTGTTTATCCTTATATAAAATAGAAAATTTGCTAATTAGTATGAAACATAAGGGGAAGATTTTAGAGCATTTTATTTCTGGCAGTTAAGTTTATATTTTTTAAAAGACTGTGGAGTGTCTTTATATTTTTTAAAGACACTTCAGAAACTGTGGAGAGGGAGCAGAGGGTAATATAGGAACTCTCTGTACCTCAGTTTCCCTCTAAACCTACAACTTCTCTAAAATTAAAATCTCTATTAGTTAAAATTTTAGAAGCCCTTCTACACTTGTTCTACTTGACCATCTTTTATTTTTTTCTCCATCACATTATGTCACTAATCACATGTTACATGAATACTTAAGTCTTAACAAGCCATAGGACAGTATTTACTGGCTTCCCAGGTGGCACTGGTGGTAAAGAACCCGCCTGCCTTGCAGAAGATGTGAGAGACACCTGTTCAAACCCCTGGGTCAGGAAGATGCCCTCGAGAAGGGCAGGGCAACCCACTCCACTGTTCTTGCCTGGGGAATTCCATGGACAGAGGAGCCTGGTGGGCTACAGTCCATAGGATTGCAAAGAGTCAGACATGACTGAATTGACTTAGCATGCATTTCGGGAGAGTTTATGAGCAAGATGGCTGTGGCTATAGTTTGGAAAACAGTATGGGCTTGCTGAATACTCTGCTCTGTTAGGATCCTGTATTCTGAGTTTCTCCCTCTGACTGACTCCCCTGGCCTCCTGAAACTCAAACAGTATCAGCCCCATTCCCCTCCTAGCCATAGAACAAAACAGACTGTGTACCCCCTGGAATCCTGTAGGCGTTAGCGATAACCCCTATTCTCAGGGGCCTGTTATCAGTGGCACTGCTGTGGATCAATTCAATGCATGTAACTGCTCTGAAAGTGTGCGGCCGTACCATTACAGCCACTCTTTGGGCTAAGACTGACCTCCAGGTAGCACTAGTGGTGAAGAGCTTGCCTGCCAACGCAGGAGACTTAAGAGACATTGGTTCAATCCCTGGGTCAGGAAGATCCCCTGAAGAAGGGCAGGGCAACCCACTCCAGGATTCCTGCCTGGAGAATCTCCAGGACAGAGAAGCCTGTCAGGCTATGGTCCATAGGCTCGCGAAAAGTCAGACACAACCGAAGCGACTTAACTCACACCAGAAAGCTCTCGCTGAAGTATAAGTATGAATGAATACTGACCATATGACCAAAAGGAAGGTGTGAGGTCCAGGATGAATAAAGCGTGTAAGGATGAGTGAGGGCACTAGAAGGCTATGATATAGGGTATTGAGATCTCCTTCTGATCCTGTATATCTTGCCCCATGTTCTCAGTAGCATGGGGCTTCAGGAAGACGGTAGAAGGGAACCCAGTAAGATAGAGGCAAGGGGGTCCACTATCCTATGCTTGGCTTGGGGTAGAACTCTAGTCATCATTTTTACCCAGTTCTGTTTTAAACCGAGTAACAGTAATTACTTCTTTCCTTCTTTTTCATCATCCCATAAACATGCATTAGACACCTATTCTGTGCCCAGCTCTGTGCTGGATTCTGAAGTTATAAGGTGAGAAAAAGGAGCCATGTCCCCTTTCCTTCATGAGGTATATGGTATAATGGGAAGGAAGTGATCAAAAAACAACACATAAAAATGTAAAATTGTAGCTATGCCAAGTGCCATGGAAGAGAGGCACACTGGTATAGTATCAGAGTCAAAAGTCAAAGTGTTAGTTGCTCAGTCGTGTCTGACTCTGCAATCCACGGACTCTAGCCTGCCAGGCTCCTCTCTCCATGGGATTTCCTAGGCAAGAATACTGGAGTGGGTTGCCATTCCCTTCTCCAGGGGATCTTCCTAACCCAGGGATCGAACCCAGGTCTCCCACATTGCAAGCAGATTCTTTACCTCCTGAGCCACCATGGAGCAACAGTATAGGAGGGCTGAATCTGGGAAGTCAGGCTAGACACTACAAGGAAGTGATGCTTCAGCTGAACTCTGAAGAAGAAGTCAAGTGAATGAGGCAGGGAACACGAAGGGTTTTCCAGACAGAAGGAAGTGCATGTGCTAAAGCTTGGAAGGGGACTACCAGAGCACTGAGAAAAAACTTTGGTTTTTAATGGTGCGACTTCCAGACACCCCAAAGGATTCATCCAGATGCAAGTAAAGGTTCCCCTGAACCTGTGATATTCATCTTTTGTGTTTTGCTTCAGCTATAAAGTTTGTTTTTACAGCTGCAGTTTCTCATACAGAATTTGAATATGGATCATAAAACAATCACAGGGAAAGACTGCACATATTGATTGTTCTGATTTTGATTGCTAAATGGCCGATGTCGTCTAGCAGTTACTTTGTCACCTTAATAAAGTAACATAACCACCAAAGGTCAGGCTCTCAAATTTACGTTGTCTTCATAACATGATTCTCATACACTTTTAAAATTTTGTTTAACATTGCAGCTTTGACTTTGGATACAAGCCAAATTGGATTGCGCTTTCCCCGCAAGTTGTTTCCTTTGTAATTTTTTGATAAGGTAAAGAGTTTTGTCAAGCACTGTTTTTAATGCTTGAATTTAAAGAACTTCAAAGACAATTAGTCCCGGTTAGACCATTCATCTGTGATTATTTTCATGGTGAAATGGTAGTATTAAATCTCCTGATGTTAAGGAATAATTTGACTTCAAAGCATAGTTCCAGAATATTCTGTCCAGTCTTGCCACAAGTTCCTGTTCCTTAAGGTTTTAATCTTAGAAGAGCTGTTCAATGAGTACAGTAGCAAGAAAATGGATGAAAAACATATGCTGTTCTTATTTAAGGGTTCATTATCATCTTCAAACTTTCAGTTCTCCACCTTATTAATTTCTCCAGTGTATTGGGCTATACTGTGCATACGTTAGCCCTTCCCAGGTGGCACTAGTGATAAAGAACTCATCTGCTAATGCAGGAGACATAAGAGACACAGGTTTGATCCCTGGGTCAGGAAGATCCCCTGGAGATGGAAATGGCAACCCACTCCACTATTCTTGCCTGGAGAACTCCATGGACAGAGGAGTCTGGTGGGCTACAGTCCATGGGGTCACACAAAGTCGGAGGAAGGTGCATATTTTAAAACTGTTGAAAATGACAAAATGTGAACTGTGATAGTGGAATGCAACAGGAAGCATTATGTATATTACATTTTTTTTATTAGAAAAAAACCAAACTCTATTTTGATAAGATACACTAACAGAAACCAACTGGAAAGACTAAATTATTTTGCTAAGATAAAAATTTTGAAATNACATCCACTGAGCAGGGCATATTGTCTCGGTCTAAGTATTACGGAAAAAATTTTTGGCTCATTTGAAAGAATCATTTTTCTGGACCTTGGTGTCCCCTTGTGTAAATGAGAAAATTGAATCAGATAAGTCCAAGAATCCTTTTGGTATGAGATTCTATTCTTCTCACTTAAAGTGCAAAGATTGTCATTAAAAAAGAAGAAAGCAGAATTTGCTTTATGTATCTAGTTACGATAGACCTAGGGATCACTTAGTACATAAAATTACAGATTGCACAATTGCGAGGAGCAATCAGTTTGTTCTGAGAAGAACTGAAGTCATCTCAGTCAACCTTCTGCCATGTTAGAATCTCCAGTTGGGTTACACTGCTTTCAATTAGTTTTTGAAACTTGACTAAATGGAAGGAGAGCCCTACAGATTACCCCTTCCCAGACACAGTCAGGAAAAAGAAAGGGTGATTTTATCAGAAGGCATTTGCAAATTGGAGATTAGTAAATCGGGCTCTGTGTATGTTTTAAGTTAATGTTTAAGTGATCAGGCAGGCTCAGAAGTCAGGCATAACACATCTCTGCAACTTGTCCTTACAGATCCTCAGGATAGTTCATCTCTCTGAACCTCAGTTTCCTCCTCTCTAAAATGTTCACTTTATAGGGTCGCTTTGAATATTGGATGAAACAGATGTTATCATGCCAGATCAATGGTAGCTCCAAATGTTGGCTCTGTCCTTTACTGCTAGGTTTCTTCATCTGTAAAATGGAACTAATGGTACCTCCCTTTCACAGTTGTGGGAGGATTTAATGCACAAGTCCTAGCGTGTAATTCTGAACTTTGCAAATTGGAATCAATTGAGGCTTTTGAATTGTGGTGTTTGAGAAGACTCNTTCATCTGTAAAATGGAACTAATGGTACCTCCCTTTCACAGTTGTGGGAGGATTTAATGCACAAGTCCTAGCGTGTAATTCTGAACTTTGCAAATTGGAATCAATTGAGGCTTTTGAATTGTGGTGTTTGAGAAGACTCAGAGTCCCTTGGACAGCAAGGAGATCAAACCAGTCAATCCTAAAGGAAATCAGTCCTGAATATTCATTGGAAGGACTGATGCTGAAGCTGAAACTGAACAAGTGACTCATTTGAAAAGACCCTGATTCTGGGAATGATTGATGGTGAGAGGAGAAGGGGGATGGCATGATACGATACAATATCACGGAGGATGAGATGGTTGGATGGCATCACCGACTCTATGGACATGACTTTGAGTAAGTTCTGGGAGTTGGTGATAGACAGAGAAGCCTGGCATACCGCAGTCCATGGGGTCGCAAAGAGTCGGACACAACTGAGTGACTAACTGAACTGAACTGAGGTTTTAAAATTCCTGACTCCTAATTTCACCAACAGAGATTCTGGAGTGTGGCCTGGGAATAACAATTTTTAAAGTTCTCCAAGTGATTCCAGTGTATAGCCAGTCCACTGAAATCCTGCATATATTTAAAACAGCCATTTTCCCTGGAACATTGTAATTGATCTGAAGACACAGTCAGTTCTCTATGTGGTTGTCTGACTGGCTTGATATCAAAAACATATATTATTTTTGTTTCACTAAATATAACATCAGTATAGATCTTTTCTTAAAGCTGCTGAATCTCCTTCTCTCTGCCACACAATTACCTGGAAACATTCCAGTGAAGTATTACTTATAAATGAAATAGGACTCTCATTTAAATAGTCTATTTAATAGCATGGAATACTTAAATTGCCCTCTGTGTCTTAGCATTGTTACTTATAGTAGACTGTGAAAATTCATCATATTTGGAATGAGATTTGTAAAGAGCTGAGTCAGTAATAAATTCAGCTGCCTGCTGAATGTTTAGATTTTGTCTGCTAGCCTTAGTTAGGCTGGGAAATGAGGTGCTGACCATGAGGTGGGACTCGTGGTGCTTGCATTCTGGAGATGGCTCAGGCTGGTTTTCTACCCTCAAAGTTGTTGCCCTTCCGGAAAGGGAGGTAGTTTCTGCTGGTCTCTGCATTGCCCTCTAACTGCTCAACAGTAGTGCTGATAACTACTTTTTGGCTCCTAACACAGCACGAAGTATATATGACTTCATTTTTATGCTCAACCACCTTGGAAAACCAATAAGAGCTCCCTAGTCACCCTCCCTCTAGCCTGGCATGTACTTTCTCCCCAAGCTGATGAACAAGTGCCCTTTCCCTGATATTTTTGACTTTATCAGCTGTACTCAAGTGTCCTCCTTTTCTCGGCATCTCCTCCCACATCCTCGTTACTTCTCTTTTTCCTCCATCCTTTAGTCTCCCCACTCAGCACCCTGAATCTTCTTCCTTCTCATCATGTGTTCTGATAGATACAAGAATCAACCCAGAGGAAATATAGCAACAAATTACTAGTGATTAAAAGTGGTTTATTCCAGAGAAGCTAGCAATTAGAAACACACAATATATCATGGAAAATCCTGTCTCTGGAAGGGAGTTGGGATAGTTCACACTATTTGTTATTATTGTTCAAGTTGTAGTTCATGTACAATTCTGCCATTTAATTGAATAATACTTGGGAAAAAATATTAGGTGTAAGTCTTTGTTGTGAATAAAACAGAATCAGCTCTTTCCTATAAGTCAACTATTTTTCCTTTTCTTAAGTCCAGAAGCTGTCATTTCTTTGGGGCCAAAACATACATTTCACAGTGAGATTTTAGAGACGCTGATGGGGCTCAATTACTGTGGCCGAGGCTGCGTGGTCGAGATTTGCTGTAAGAATGAACATCCCCTGAGTCCTCACCTGAGGTCATTAAATTGATTTAGTCTGGATCCACTGGCTGTATTTTAATGGATCTTAGCTGTAAAAATACAAGGCCCCATTGTGTAATACAGGCAGTGTATTGTGATTTTTCTAGGCCTGTCAATATAAAAAATGTGTCTGT
>SJYV01013006.1:675524-701336 GCA_006410875.1 Neotragus pygmaeus | reverse complement strand
TTTTTTTTTTTAGCTATATTACAGAGTAGCAGGACACCCTGGAAATGTTGGTTTTGGAAGACACCTTGAGGAATAACATAGAAAGATCTGGCAATGTAATTTGTTAAAGGTGCCAGGGATATATACATGTTCATCTGGGGGTACTTTATTACCCTCCCTTTTCAATTAAGTACCAGGCCTAGAAATGAACCACATTAAGAGTCTCCAAGAAGCTGGTGGTTCTTCCAGTGGTGGTCTGCTGTGGCCAGAGAGGTCATTTTCACTGCAGCCAGTCAGGAGAGAGGCCAGAGCCCTAGGAAACCACACTAAATATACTGTGTCCAAAATTTGCCCAAAATAAACCAGATGGCATTCAACTTGCCAGTGCCTTTAGTATAATGTGTATTGTGGGTTGTTGCAGAACCTGAGTGTCTGTCATAAGATCCTGTTGAATCTGGGTGTTTTCTTTCCTCTCTCCGTTCGTTTTTTTCCTCTCTGGCATGCAGTCACTGGTAACCATTTCTTCAGATATATCTTCTTGTGGGTCCCTCTAGGGTGGTTCTGCTTTATTGTAGTAGGTGATGGGTTGAATACCTTACGGGAAATTGCCACACAGCTTCATAATGCGGTTTTGTACTGGGCCTATTTTTAGACTCTTTTCCATACCTTTGGGACTCCTGGGTGTTCTTTCCCAAGGATAAATCCCCAGCTATGGATGTTTAAATACTGCTCATAAACATGGAAGAAAGGCTGTGCCACTTTTCTGCCTGTTCCCCCGCCATGAGATGGCTTCTGAGATGCTCATTTGAGAGTGTCTTTGGTAAAAGTCTCACTGCCAGACTCTAGAGCTCCTTAGGCCTGGGTTAGAATCTGAACACTGCCATAGCCTGTCTCCAGCAGGCTCCTTACCTTCCTAGAGCATCGGTTACCTAATACGTAAAAATGGAGGTTAACAGCAGACCTTCAAGGAGTTGCTTCGAAGATTAAATCAGATAATGAATGCAAATTGCCTGGTAGATAGTAAGCATTCAATAAATGTCAGGTATTGCAATTAAGTATTATCACTGCTATTACTGTGAACATCCTGACCTAATCCAGGCCCTATACCTGTAAACATAGTCCCCTAAATTATCGTCATGCTTGCTTCTCTTCCCTTAAACTGTTTAACATTTTAAACTTGGACTTAAAAAAAGACCTCATTTCTGAAGACTAAGCTATTCATTTTGATTCTTTACTTCACCTGTCTCTGTCTCCTTATGCTCTGAAAGGTTTTTGTTTCTATAAACTACCATTGGTCAATGTGTCCTTATTCTGTGCTAACAGTTATATGCTTTACTGTGCATTTTTCCCACTCCAGTATTCTGGCCTGGAGAAGTCCATGGACTGTATAGTCCATGGGGCCGCAAAGAGTCGGACACAACTGAGCGATTTGCATTTGCACTCGTGCATTTTTCAGTTCAAGTTCAACCAGTGTTTGTCAGGCACCTTCTGTCTGATAAGCACCATGAGCACAGCGGATGCAGAAGCATGGAGGTGAGCAATGCAATGGCCCGTCTAGAGAATTCAGGGGGAACCACATGCCTGGAGCATCCTGTGCACATGTGGGGCACTGGATGTTGAGATGAGAGCGTCTCTGGAAGGGGCTAGACTACAAAGAGCTTTGTAGGCCTTCCTGAGGAATTTAGACATTATCCTGTAGACTGTGATAGGGCCATTGCAGGGGTTTCAAAAGTAGAGTCCCCGTTTTCTTTTTCATTAAAATGCCACTTACCTACAGTGAAACATGCAAATCAGAAGTCCACAGCCTAATGAATTTTTCATACGTATGCACCTACAGTCACTCAGTCATGTCCAACTCATGTGTGAACAGCATATCTAGCAACTCACTTGTGTCAGTTCCCCCAGAGGTAACCATCATTCTCCCTTATTTCACCGTACGTTAGTTTTGCCAGTTTTCAGCTTTGTATAACTGGATTTGTCCAGTATGTGCTCCTCTGTGTCTGGCTTCTTTCATTCCACATTTTGTGTGTGAGAATCATCCATGTTGTTGTGTATAGCCGTAGCCTGTTTGAATGCTGTGTCACCTTGCCTTGTGTTAAAAGTGCCTCTGCAGGCATTTGTGACTACTGTTTTCTTTTCATTTATTCACCTAAAATTACCTAAAAGTGGACCAAGAATGGACTCCTCCTCCACTTTCATCTTTGTGCCCCTTACAAAATGCTCACCGTACAAGGACCATCTGAAGGACCAAGGATCTGTCAATAGCTGGAACATTTAAGATCCCAAGGGAAGATGGCTCAAGGGTGTTCTAGTTTATAATGTAAGGTCTTTATTTTCCTGTTATTCTGTACTGCCTCCCATGACCTTCCACCTCATCAATTAACAAATGATGATTGAGAACTGACAAAGTGCCAGACACTGGGACATGCAACAAGAAGTCTGTAACACACAGTCAGTCAAGAGTCTCTCCTGTTCTGGAGGGCTGGGGAATTCTTATAGGAGTAACAGTTGATCTGTGAACTGAAGGATGAGCAGCAGTTAGCTAGGGAGGAAGAAGAGCAGTCACAAAGGGAGGAAATCCCCAAACTTCAGAAACTACAAGAAGGTATATCTGGAGTGAAGAGGAAGAGGGGGAGAGTGGCAGAGTTGGAACTGGAGACAGAGACAGTGACCCAGTCAAGTGAGAGCTCGTGTTCTCTTAGCAATCTCGGACTTTATTGTAAAGGCAACGTAAAGCCTTTGAGCAGAAAGGGACTAATGGGATGTGTTTTTCATTTTTTAAATACTTAAATTCCCTGATGATGCATGTTTATTATAAGAAAGGGACCTACTGCTGAATATCTGACCTATTAGTTTGGGACCGGTAGGACAATTAGCCCCAGTTAAGGGAACAATCCAGAGAGGGCGATGGCACCCCACTCCAATACTCTTGCCTGGCAAATCCCATGGATGGAGGAGCCTGGTAGGCTGCAGTCCATAGGGTCACAAAGGGTCAGACACAACTGAGCGACTTCCCTTTCACTTTTCACTTTCATGCATTGGAGAAGGAAATGGCAACTCACTCCAGTGTTCTTGCCTGGAGAATCCCAGGGACCAATAAGCCTGGTGGTCTGCCATCTATGGGGTCACACAGAGTCAGACATGACTGAAGTGACTTAGCAGCAGCAGCAAGGGACCAGTCATTATTCTTTCATGGCTTCATCTCATTTTTAACATTTTCAGGTCTTTTCTGTATATTTTCTCTTCCTTGCATCCTAGATTTTCAGAACTTCCTTCCCTTTGACTAGAATGTTAGGGGAAATACTCTTCAGAACTAACTTAAAGTCCTGACTTTCTTCTTTAAATTGAACTCTTCATTTAATGGTGGTAAATCTCAGGATTTAAACTTCAAAGGGGTTACCATGTTGATGCATCACTAGTCTACTTCAGGGTCATGAGTTTTACTGTGTATCCAGACTGAGAACAATTTATTGAGAGTAACATAAGCACTTGTACTAATTAGCCCTAACCACTGTACTTAAAAAATCGAAGTGACTTAACCTACAGTTTCATGTTCTTCCTCCTGCCCAGTATGAGGGAGGTGACACTCTTCCAAGAGGCGCCTCAGGAACCTGGGCTCCTGTCCCCAGGTGCTTCCATCATCTCAGAGTCTTTAGCTTCCAGTGGCACTGCTGGGGAAAGAATGGCATAGAAGATTGTGTTGGGCATTCTGCCACAAGTCCTGGAAGAGGTGACTCTCACTTCTGCACACATTCCGTTGACCAGAGCACAGTCTCATGTCCCCAGAATTCAGCTGTAGGGGAGACAGGATGATAAATGACCTCCTGAGTGCCAGGAAGATTTAAGGAGTCAGCATCCTGCCATCCAGCCAGTCTGACACAGTGATAGAAAATGTGCCCAAACTTTTGTTGCTTTTTTGCAAATTACATTTATTCAGCTTTCTATTCACCAAGGGTTCTAAGTACCAGCACTGTGCCAGACCCTAGGAGTACAATGGGAAGTAAGACAGACATGGTTTCTGCAATTCAGCCAAGAGAGGGACAGAAATAACACAGTCACAGGAACGGCTGTTTAAGGGGGTGGCATTGTAGTAAGGGTTATGAGGGAAATTAGCATGAGCTCAGGGAGAGCGCCCCCGAGGAAGAGGCGGTTTAACCTGTCTCCTGACAGATGCAGGGAGCAGAGAGACAGAAGAAGTGGGCAGCTTTCAGAGGGAGCAAGAAGGGGCCCTGAAAGTTTAAGGAACTGAAGAAAGTGTGGCAAAGCCTAGGGGGTGTGGGGAGACAGGAGCCAGATGATCCAGGGCCTTGGTGGACCACGAGAGGCAAACAGTGGGGACATAAAGCAGTGGGAAGCCAGGGAAGGATGTTCGACCTGGGAGTACATGATCATAAACATGTTTTGTAAAACGCTGCCCTCAACATGGAAGATAGATTGGAATAAGGCCGGGGACGGTGTCGGCAACCCAGGTGTTTTATCTGTATGGCTTCATTCTGGTTTCTCTTCCTCATTCATAGCCTCCCACCACTGTACGTAACACTGATAGGCTGCGGTGGAAGCGCTGGAATTTTCAGTTCCAGACATGGAGATGTTATCTGTGTTATTGAGGTAGAATAATCTCATCCAATTCTGAGCTCTTTGTCTTCTTGAAATATTCCTCATGGCCTCTGCTATCTGTCTTGACTCAGTTAATCACATCAGCTGTGTGGCCAGACCCTTGTTGGTGAGGTTTGCTGCCACTTAATCTGAAGCTGGTATTGTATTAAAACAAAGCAGTGCCCATGACTGCCCTGTCTGCCATTTTGAAAAAGTCTAATCAACACCTCATTCATCCAGCATTATTGGGTGATAAGCTGTCTCCTATAAGATCTTGTTTCTCTTAAGTACTCAGAAGTGTTTTAAAGACTTTAAAAATTTTTTTCTAATTTCTAAAATGGACATAGAACAATATTAAAGATGGAGTTTTAAAGGGAAAAAGTCCTTAACTCCATTAGACAACAATGTTTACTTTTGCATATCACATTAGAATATTTTTAGACTTGTGTACGTATATCAAAATATCTTCCATTGTTTTTTCCTTTTTCTTCATATAGTATCTTGTCTATAGCAGAAATAAATAAATATGTTGGATGTGTTAGTGAACATATGAAGGAATGCATGTTAATAAAAGAAATTTTTAAATGTTGAAAAGCCAAAAGAAGAAAATTTGAATGATGTAAAATAATTTTTAACAATAACAAAAAAAACCCTGTGATTGCTCTACTGAAAGACAAATTTTACCTGTACATTTTAACATAGTTTTAATCAGCATTTTGTGTCCTGCTTTTCTGGAGGAAAAAAAAATTTTTTATGGCCTTTTTTCTAAAATATCAGATGTAATTTTCTGACACGAGGTAGTCACAGAGCAAATAACATTATCAGACTTTTTATACAGAAATAAACTCAGACTCAGATTAGATGGCTGGGTGCGGGGAGCAGGGCCAGGAAAGGTCCCATGCTTCCTTCCAACTGATGAATTTCTTTCATTCATCACACTGCGCTGCCCCTCTGCTCACTCTTATTTGTCATTCTGTCATTTGGGAACAAAATGAGGAGGAGGGAGGAGTGAACGGCGGTGACATATGTGCCTTAGAGTACAAGGAAGCCAGGCTGCCTGGATCTGAGTCCCAGTTCCTCCGTGTGAGTTTGCTAAAGTAACTTACTCTCCATAGACCTACCACACATGTGTATCATTGATATATGTGTGTGACTGTACAGGTGAGGTGATAAGGAACAGATAGTTAAGGGGTCAAGAGGAAACATAACCTATAAAGAAAATGCCTGGAAGAGAACTGTGTTTTTCTCTTGGAGAAGAGCTCAGGAGAGGTGTGATGATACATTCATACTGGGTGGATCTTGTGTTGCAAAAAGCACTACCATCAGAGGAAGAAATGTGTCTTTTCTTTTCTTTTCTTTTCTCTCCTTAAGTCCTAGAATAATTCTTGAAATATACTAAGCATTCAGAAAACACTTGTTGAATATAAAAAATGAAATCAAAACTCGGGGAAATTATTACCATACATTATCATTGCAAGAACATATAGCGTTTATAGCATTGTTAAAGTGGGGGTATGTATGAAGTACCATTAAAATTAGAACTTTCTAGTTCCTTTTGAAACATTATTTTCTAAAACTTGTTCTTTAAGAGCTTCTAGTTATCACAGAAAATGTGTATGCTTTTTTTTTTAAACTTAGGCTCTTTGAAAAATATTGTAGTCGTTCATGACATTGCTAACTCTATGATTTCAAGCACTGAAGATTTGTTCTGAAAACATTTTTCAGTATGGACATGAAAAGGATTTCTATTCAGAGTGAAGTAGAAATAAAAATTGCATTGGAAATCTAGAGAGATGAATTCTGGTCCTACTTCTGCCCCTTAGTAGCTGTGTGACCTTGGATAACTAAATGACCTCTCTGATCTTTAGTGTCCTCATCTTTAAAATGGAGTTTTCAGCTAAATGACCTGTGGGAGACTTTGCACCTCTTCAAGGCTATGATTTTTTTTTTTTTAATTCCATGGACATTTAGTAAACTTTTATATTTAAGAAGTTAGATTATAAGAGAATTTATTTATGAAGAGCATTTCAAGGGATATTAAAGCTCTTCTTAGTTAATAGGAATGAGCACCAAGATAGTCATAGACTTTTTTATTTTCTAAAATATGTAAATAAATAGTAGATAAATTCATTCACTCATTAAATAAGTGTTTTACACTTCATAAGTATGCCTGCTATACATGCACCAGGTATTGTGTGTTAATCCCACAAAGAAAAATACCTTATTTGGCAGAACATAAGGTTTGCTGAGCAATCACTTTGTCGTGTCCAACTGTTTGCAACCCCATGGACTGTAGCAAACCAGGCTCCTCTGTCCTTCACTATCTCCTGGAGTTTGCTCAAACTCATGTCCATTGAATCGGTGATGCCATCCAACCATCTCATTCTCTGTCATCCTCAATCTTTCTCAGCACTGGAATCTTTTCCAATGAGTTGGCTCTTTGCATCAGATGGCCAAATTGTTGGAGCTTCAGCTTCAGCATCAGTCCTTCCAATGAATATTCAGGGTTGATTTCCTTCAGAACTGACACTGGTCTGATCTCCTTTCTTTCCAAGGGACTGTCAAGAGTCTTCTCCAGCACCACAATTCGAAATCATCAGTTTTTCAGTGCTCAACCTTCTTTATGGTTCAACTCTCACATTCTTACACTACTGGAAAAACCTTAGCTTTGACTAGGTGGACATTTGTTGGTAAAGTGATGTCTCTGCTTTTTAATGCACTATCTATGTTTGTCATAGCTTTTAATTTCAAGGCTTCAGTCATCTGCAGTGATTTTGAAGCCCAAGAAAAGAAAACCTGTCACTGTTTCCCCTTTTTCTCTATTTACCATGAAATGATGGGATCAGATACCATGATCTTAGTTTTTTGAATGTTGAATTTTAAACCAGCTTTTTCACTCTCCTCTTTCATCCTCATCAAGAGGCTCTTTAGTTCCTCTTCACTTTCTGCCATTAGAATGGTATTATCTGCATATCTGAGGTTGTTAATGTAAAAATATAAAATATAATATGATATAATATAAGCCATTAGAATGGAATCATCTGCATATCTGAGGTTGCTTATATAAGAATATAAAATCTGTAGATATGAGTCAAAAAAAATTGAGGGCAAAAGGAGAAGAGGACAAGAGAGGATGAGATAGGATGGCATTATTGACTCAATGGATGTGAGTCTGAGCAAACTTCAGGAGATAGTGAAGCACAGGAAAGCCTGGCATGCTGTAGTTCATGGGATTGCAAAGGGTCGGACATGACTTAGCGACTGAACAACAACAAGTCAATCTAATTTCATAAGGAAATTTGGGGGAAAATAAAATTTAAATATGTTTTATTATACAGAGAGTAAAAAAAGATATTATATATATGTGAGTTTGTGTGTATTTGTAGAGTGTATGAAAACCCAAACTCTGGATGTATGGTAACATGTTATCATCAAAAGTACATTTTTAGAGCTAGATTACACATCTAATAAGAAAGACATTGGCCATGGAATACTAGTGCATAGCAGGCAACAGAGCATTAATTGATTTGGTAAATGAAGTGATTATACTCTCATAGGGTTAGGAAAGCAAATAGAAGTACTAAATGTCATTGAACACTCAAAGATAAAAAGCCCACTTCAAAAAACAAATGAGTTCCAGTAGGATACGTGCAGTCAAAGCAATAACATTAATAAAATCTAGTACAAGGGAAAACTAAAATGCTATAAATGTGCTGAGATTCTTCTCCAGATAACCTAGGTATTTGTGAAACTCACCCTTTAGCCCCAGGAACTGTGTGGCTATCATCCTGTTACTGTCCACGGAATACAAACAACAAACTTTTCAGCTGAATTTCCCGTTGCAGTAGCTTTAAATGGACTATAATAAGTTCATACAGCTCATTCCAAAGCCAAGATAGGCTTTCTTTTACGGGTGAGTAGAGGTGGGAGTCGGGGTAGAGAAATAGATGGATTCACTTAGGTGCTGGCAGAAAGGGGGAAAAAAAATGACAGTAAAGAGAAATACTCTTGCCTCTTGTTGGACTCAGGGTCTGGGATGGTGACAGAGCTGTAAACATGCAGTGTGATCACTAGTCATTCTAATCCTGGCTGCATTGCATCACCGAGGGAGCTCTGTAAAATTGAAAAGGAGGAACGGGAGGGGAGGGAGAGAAGTAAATTTAAGTGTAAGACCTACTAGAGCATAGTCTCTGTGGCTAGAGTCTTTTGAAGAACTTTTCTACTGTGGCTGGATAATAGGATACAAGAGAGCAAACAGCAAGTGCCCAATCCAAATGGCCAAGCAAGGCTACTTCCCAAATGACCTTGTGTGACTGGCTGCACAGAGTCACCTTATTCCTTAAAGAGTGAGGAGTCGTGAAAGCCACAAGGACCATTGTGTTCATGTTTGGGTCTTGAAAAAAATTATTGTTCTGAGGACCAGCACTGGAAAAAAGGCCCTCTGTTAGGAGGTTACTGCCCTAGTCCAGGCCAGTGACTGTTGAGCCGTGGCGGTGGGGCGGAGAAGAGCTGATGGTTTCTGAGGGTCCTTGAGGAGGAGAGTCAGCAGGGTCTGGTGTGAGTTGTAAGTTTCTAGACTGGGCAGCTAGGACTCAAGCAGTGCTGTTGTTGAAGAGGGGAAGAGTAGGTAACAGAAACAAGTCTGGGGAGGACACAGTGGATTCCAGTAGTTTGGAATGACTGTAGAACAATTGTATTATCTCCAAACTGGTCTCTCTGCTCCTGCCTTTGCTCCCCCGTGATCTTATCATGGCAGCCAAAATCGGCCTTTACAAACATAATTCAAACCATGTTCACTCCTCTGCTGAGTAGCTTCTCAGCTCACTCAGTGAAAGCTGCAGTCTCCTGTGGCCCACAGGCCTCGCCTGCCATGTCACCTCAGACCTCGCCTCCTGCTGTTCTTCCCTTAGTCACTTCACGTCAGCCACACAGGCCTCCACACTGTCCCTCAGACAGGCCGGGGCCGCTCCTGCCACAGGACCTTTGTCCTCGCTGTGGTCCCTGCCTCGGGGAGGGGTTTTGTTGCTTCTGTTGGTGCTGCTGGTATTGTTTTGGACTGTGTTCAAGCCAAGAACAGGGTCCAGGACCTTAGTAAGCGAAAGAGGAGTTCCTTCCTCACAAGTTGCAGGTCCTTGCTGGAATGTCTCCTCCTCTATTAAAACGATAAATGCCACCTCCCCTCTCCTATGGCCTTTTCAAAGTCCTCATATTTAAAGCCCCTTTCTGAAGGATAGTTCCATATTTAGAATTACTGTTCAATCAACAAATATTTATTAAGTACCTACCAAGTGTAGGCCACGGTTTTAAGCGCTGTAGACACGACAATGAACAAAACAGAAAAATATCCATCCTTTCATGCATGGAGCCACATTCCAGCTGGGGGAGAGAGTCAACAAGTACAATATACTATTATTGCATGGTGCTTTCCATGCTGTGCTGTGCGTAGTCTCTCAGTCATACCTGACTCTTTGTGATTCTATGGACTGTAGCCCACCAGGCTCCTCTGTCCATGGGGATTCTCCAGGAAGTGGGTTGCCGTGCCCTCCTCAAGGGGATCTTCCTGACTCAGGGATCGAACCCAGGTCTCCCACATTGCAGGTGGCTTTTCACGCTTCTTGCTCAGAAAACCTGATGTAGGACAGGAGAATAGAAGTTTGATTTGCATTCAGGTTTAGCAGGAGAAAGTAGTGACAGGATTGAGAGTTCTTGAATGACAAGGTGTGGACTGGAGAAAGAATAAAGCAAATTCCAGAAACTACAGAAAAGTTTAAAGAGGAAAGAAAAATAGATCATATTTCTTTTGCCCGCATGTTTAAATATTTTCATTTACTTACTTCTAATGTCTCAAAAATATCCTTAAAATTCATAATTGCTTATTAATTGATTCAATTCAGAAAATATTTATTGAGTCCATATTATGGGCCAGACACTGTCTATAGTCTCTGGAAAAATAATGTTAGGCATATTATTGAATTATTGAGTTGGGAGAATCCTTAGAAATAAATTAGGCTAAAATCTCCACATTTTATAAATCATAAAACCAAGCCCCAGGAAAGTGATGTGGCTTGCCCAATGACGCATAATCAGTTAATGGCAAAGCTGGAATTTGTAACTGGGTCTCCAGACTCAAAATCAGTGCTTAATCCAAGCTACATTTCATGGGATCAAACCATTAAAGGTCTAAACTTGACATTTTATGATGGAAATCACTGGGGGAAATGATATTTTCTTTATGGATGCTTTCTTTTCAGCTTCCCTTTCAAGAATCTCCATAAAACAAAGTGCAGTGCATGAGTATACTAGAAGTGAGAGACACAGTCATTGAATATATTAGCTAAGAATTGTGTTTACAAGTGAGAGAAGTTTAATTGAGCTAGCATGCACATCATAAAGGAGAAACTGGGGTAAACAATGAGGTCCTCGTGTACATCACAGAGAACGATATGCAGTATGCTGTGATAAATCATAATGGAAAAGAATATGAAAGAGTACATATATGTGTGGAGCCTCATTGCTGGCTCAGACAGTAAAGAATCTGCCTGCAATGTGAGACGCCCGGTTCCATTCCTGGGTTGGGCAGATCCTCTAAAGAAGGGAATGGCAACCCACTCCAGTATTCTTACCTGGAGAATTCCATGGACGGAGGAAGCTGGCGGACTATAATCCAGAGAGTCGCAAAGAGTCAGGCACGACTGAGCGACTAACACATGTATATATGTATAACTGAGTCATTTTGCTGTACAGCAGAAATTAATGCATCATTGTATATCAATATACTTCAATAAAATTTTTATTTAAAAAGGTGGGAAAACTGGGGAAGTATTTATCAGCTCCAAGAGTAATTGGTGTAGCCTGAGTTATGTGCTTTCTTCATCCACGGCCAATATTGTCATGACAAAGCCAAATGATAAAACCAAAGCTGGGCAAGAGATTATGGAGTGAGTGTGGAAAGAGGCATTCTCAGAATAAAAGAAGAGTCCTTGTAAAGTGTGTAACACCTCCCAAAAGATGCCTGTGTTGGTTGAGCCCTCCAACAAGCAGGTGCTGAGACAGGGTTATAGGGTAGCTGGTAATGACTTTGAAAGGTAAGAGGGGGAGGGAGAGGGACTGAGCATGGAAAGCCTTTGGCTAACATGTAGGTCTGACAACCGCAAAAGGGGAGGCAAGGCCAGGGAAGGAGAGCCTCAGGTCTGGATGCAGATCTGACAGAGAGGTGACTTGAGAGCAGAGACTGTCTGTCAGGGGAGATTCCTCAGAGGTAGTGGCAGGCCCTTGATGACCGTGCCTTCACCATCCTCAGTCACTGGCTGGTCCATCCGGGAGTGTGCCCTTGGCCTTGACTTAGAAGCGGAGGAGGATGCCAGTGGATGATGGCTGACAGCTGTCCACTAATTACACTCCTTCCAGTTCGAACGAAGGGAGATGGCTGCCACAACGTCTAACATTAACGGTGAATGTTCTGCTGACAAAATGCAGGAAGCATATCAATGCCAAAAAATATCAATAAGAGAGTTTATTTGGGGGGAAATTTTCTATTAATGTTTTTATTTAAAAAAGATTTTTTTAAGAGTTTTGTTTTTTTAAAAAAACAAATAATAATAAAAATAAAAACAAATACAGAAAACCTCAACTGTTCCCTCAGTTACCACTTCAAAAATCTGATGTGTGTCCTAGCAAAACTTTTTCTGTGTCATATATATTTACATACTTTGTATATAGAAAAGTAGAACAATATTAAGAGCAATACTGCCTTGTAAGTTGCCTTTTTTATCCCATAAGATAGATAACCTCTTCAGTTCAATTCAGTTCAGTTGCTCAGTCGTGTCCGACTCTTTGTGACCCCTGAATTGTGGTATGCCAGGCCTCCCTGTTCATCACCATCTCTCGGAGTTCACTCAGACTCATGTCCATCAAGTCCGTGATGCCATCCAGCCATATCATCCTCGGTCATCCCCTTCTCCTCCTGCCCCCAATCCCTCCCAGCATCAGAGTCTTTTCCAATGAGCCAACTCTTCTCATGAGGTGGCCAAAGTATTGGAGTTTCAGCTTTAGCATCATTCCTTCCAAAGAAATCCCAGGGTTGATCTCCTTCAGAATGGACTGGTTGGATCTGCTTGCAGTCCAAGGGACTCTCAAGACTCTTCTCCAACACCATAGTTCAAAAGCATCAATTCTTTGGCACTTAGCCTTCTTCACAGTCCAACTCTCACATCCATACATGACCACAGGAAAAACCATAGCCTTGACTAGATGTACCTAGTCGGCAAAGTAATGTCTCTGCTTTTGAATATACTATCTAGGTTGGTCATAACTTTTCTTCCAAGGACTAAGCATCTTAATTTTATGGCTGCAGTCACCATCTGCAGTGATTTTGGAGCCCCCAAAAATAAAGTCTNAGCATCAATTCTTCAGTGCTCAGCCTTCTTCACAGTCCAACTCTCACATCCATATATGACCACAGGAAAAACCATAACCTTGACTAGATAGACCTTAGTCGGCAAAGTAATGTCTCTGCTTTTGTATATACTATCTAGGTTGGTCATAACTTTTCTTCCAAGGACTAAGCGTCTTCTAATTTCATGTCTGCAGTCACCATCTGCAGTGATTTTGGAGCCCCCAAAAATAAAGTCTGACACTGTTTCCCCATCTATTTCCCATGAAGTGATGGGACCGGATGCCATGATCTTCGTTTTCTGAATGTTGAGCTTTAAGCCAACTTTTTTGCTCTCCTCTTTCAGTTTCATCAAGAGGCTTTTTAGCTCCTCTTCACTTATGTATTTTATATATAGTAATGTGTATATGTCAATCCCAGTCTCCTATACTCCAATTTAAAATTTTAAATAATTTTTTAAAATAAAGACATTCAGAAAAAAAGAATATTTTTTAAAAATGAATTTGTGATATGACAATATATGTCTTCTGTATTAGCACATTAAATAACAAGATCTAGTGGCAGGTCAAGTAACTATCATCATTTCAAAGTAGTGATGAGTATAGGTGATAGTTTGAGAGACCTACCAATAACTGTAATATGACATGAAAATACTCATGATTTCTACTGATCACAAAATCATAGGTTCTGCTAACTACTTGAGGTGTGTTGCCTATGTTCATAATTGAAGGGAATGCTAATTGTCCAGATGGAAGTGAGTGACTATAAAATTGCAGTTTTTTCCCATTCACACACTTAGCCACCCAGATTCAGAAGTCCACAAGGTTCTCTTTGATTTCAAAAGTTCTACCAGTTTTCTTTAGTTCTACTTGGGGCAGAAAGACCAGGAGGGGTGACCATCTCAAAACAGCACAGACAAAACATCATGAATACATAAATACTACATGAGACATGATATATAATCCTGGTTATAGAAGCAAAATACCTCAACTCAAATTAAAGCTCTACCACAAAACAGTTGAATGAGCTTGGGTAATATCTGAACTTCTCTGAAACTCAGACTATTCACCTAAGATGTAAAGATTCTGTAACACTTGCTTTACCTGAACATAAGGTTGCTGTGAAAAAATAAACAAGATACTGTATCTGAAAATACACTATAAATTATAATGTGTTCTATAAATCTGTTATCATGGTAGATATTTAAATACAAAAGCCTGAAAAGTGGTTCCAAAAGTCACAATAATGGGACTTCCCTGGTGGTCCAGTGGCTAAGACTCCAAGCTCCCAATTGATGGGGCCCTGGTTCCATCCCTGGTCAGGGAACTAGATCCCACATGCCACAACTAAGAGTTTGCTTGTAGCAACTAAAGATCCTGCATGCCACAGTTAAGACCCAGAACAGTCAAGTAAATCAATAAAATCAATTTTTTTTTAAAGAGCCAGTTAATTTTTTAAAATAGAGATGCAAGTCTCAAGACATCAACGGAAGGATCTTGCAACAAATGATATAAAGCCTGTCTTCTTTAGTGGTTGGTCTCAGGCTGTCCCTGTCACGACTTCATCATTATTTGTGCTAATTCCTTTTGCCCTGTGCTGAAAGCAGACTCAATTCAGTTAGAAGTCTCAAAACTGATGAAAATGGTCCAGTAGTGGAAAATGGGAAGCAATTACTGGCAAATGAATTTAAAAAAAATTTTTTTAATGAATGAACTGGAAAAAAATATAAAAAATTCTGCTTTCCTCAGGGCTCACAAGGGGCAACAAGTCTGGATGAAGAATTATACCCTCAGAAACCTGTCCTCTTTCAGACCCTGCTCATGGCTGTTCAAATGGAGGATGTTCATATCTATCCCACCTCTGCCACCATGTCAAGGGGCTACCACTCCTGGGGTATGGGAAAGAGGGCTGTTGTCACCAACATCAGACATTCAATTAATAGAAAGGGAAATCTGATCTCTACTGGAAAAGCAGAAAGCAGGCAGAAAGGGAGTAGGGGTGCTTCATGGGCCATTGTGCAACTAACCAACCAAAGCAAACTCCTACATGGGTCAGGCACCCTAGGATGTTCCAAGTGCTGTGTCCAGGAACCAAATGTGCATTGGCTCAATAATTCACATAACAAATGTGCATCGAGGACCTATGGGCTAGGCACTGTGCAAGGTTCCAACAGAGAGCACCCTGGTTCTCCTAGGGTCCTGGTCTACCAGACTGTGAAAGTGCCCAAGAGTTCATCAGTATGATTAGCAAGAAAGCACAGAGAGGCCACACAGGCCATGACCAAGAGCTCCATTTCCCAAATGATGCTTGGAAACCAGGATACAGGTGGTAGAAGCAGAGAAGGAGGAGAACTAAGGTTTATTGAGAACCGGCTCTGTACCTGGCAATCTACTGCAGGCACTTAACATTCGTTATCTCAAGACATCCTAAGGAAAGGGGAAGAAAACGGGTCTCTAAGTGCAGAAATGGTTGTTTGCCAGTTAGTACATACCTGGTCTTGGTTTTGAATCCAAATCTGTCTAATTCTAACATGTAGGATCTTTTTTGAGTCCATAATGTGTTGCTGACTCTGGGCTGACCTCTTGATCATTCAGAATCAGTTTCCTTATCTGGACATAAAGCCCTTGTGGATCATTTGAGAATACATACACAAGTGCTCTGTAAACTGTAAAACACTAAGCACATGCTACTGCTGTTGTAATCACATGTCACTGTTGTTAGTATTATCATTATCATCTTCATAAATTTGGTATACAGTAAAACTGAGCTTACCAGAAATCCTGGACACCTAGACAATTCTACAATAGATGGGCCAAGGCAAGAAAGATTATGTCACAGTAATGAGGGAAATAATATATGCTGCTTTTTCCTGATAATCACTTTATTATTCAAGGAAATTGGGTCTTTTCTAATAAGGAAAATAATTTGCAAACCAAGTCTCACTTAATACATTATTTAGCTTCTAAGAAGTTATGGAAAGCAAAACAAAGTAATAAAATTAATAACATTCTAACTGTGATAAGGAAATCTCTTATTCAACAATGAAGTGAGATGTAAGCTTTACCTAAGGAGGCAGAATTTTCTGCAGTTCTTAGGCTGAAGTTCTATGAAAACAGACACTCAATATCTTCTCAACTGAAACTTGCTTTGATTTTGTTTCCCAGAGATTTCACTGTGCTGGTGTTCACTGATGTGCATTTGCTTGAAATAAAATGACTTGTTTTGTAAATGTCTTAATATTGTTTTTTCCTGTTTACAAAAATAACACTTGCTCATTATGGGAGGCGGGAGAGGGGGGCAGGTAAATGTAGCTGAAAATTAAAATACCAAAGACAACCATTACTAATACACTGTGTAAACTCTTTGGTCCATTTTTAAACTTTTCAATAAATTCAATATTCTTTTCTGAATTCTGACTGCTTTTGGCAATCAGGCTTCCTTTAGAAGATTTAGCAGCACTGACTTTCTATATATGGGCATAAACATCTCTCCTAATAAAGGGAATTCGTTCCAGTGACCCAACCATGCAGCAGTGTTTAATAATATAGGAGAGCCATAGATCTTATTTTTTTAAGTTAATTTCACGTCTAAACTTCAAACTAAAGGAATGTTGTATCAGAAAACACAAAGCATATCTGAGGACCTTGGGGAGATGCAGGGGAGGATAGAGTCGGTTAAAGGAGGACGTTCACTTGGCCCATGTCTTCCCCCCCCCGGGGCGTGGCTCCCCCCGGGGCGTGGCCCCCCTCCCTGGGGCCAGCAGGTGGTGCTCTGGCGTTCCCACCAGCAGTCTGGACCTGGCTCCTCAGCCACCCGATCCCAGCCTCACTGTGGCGCTGCGGAAAACAGGGGGAAAGCTATGCCCCTTTCCTTCTGACCTTGCTTATTCTCATTCTGCAACGTAAAACTGATATTCGGGTCTTCTTGATCCATTGATTTAAATAAAATGTGAATTCTGGAGACTCCAGTGTTCCACATTTTCTCACCAGTTTGCTAATACTGGCATTTCTTTTAAAGACCAGGGCTGAGTCTTCAAAAAAGGAAATGACAAAATTAAATTCCCATAGTCTGGCTGAGGGAATACTGTGACATAATTTGCTTTAATCAAAACTAATCAGGTGAGGTGTGAAGCCATTTCGGATGAGGGCAGATTAACCTGGGCAGGAAGAGGGTTGGCGTGAGGACATTCATGAAGAAGACATGGTATTTCCTGGAATAAACTCTGTTTACTTTCCACTGACTGGGAGCAAATAAAGGTCAGGAGGAACTATTTTTGCCATTGGGTTGCAAACATGGGCAATACCACACACATAGCTTTGAGGGTGTGTATGTGACATTGTCGGCAGGCACACAGGACTTCCCTTGCAGTTTATTCATTCATCAAGAACCCAAGATCCTGGGGCTGCCAGTGATTTTTTAAAATTATCGAGGGGCTTGGGTTATTGTGGTTTAGTCACCAAGTCGTGTCTAACTCTTCTGTAACATCATGGACTATGGCCCCCCAGGCTTCTCTGTCTGTGGGATTTCCCAGGCAAGAGGACTAGAGAAGGTTGCCATTCCCTTCTCCAAGGGATCTTCCCAACCCAGGGATCCAGTCCACATTTCCTGAATCTCCTGCATTGGCAGGTGGATTCTTTACCGCTGTACCACCACGGAAGCCCATGGACTTGAAGGGAGGGATAAATTAGGAGAATGGGATTAACATACTCACTACAATGTGTGGATAGCCCCCAAGGACCTACTGTATAGCACTAACATGAGTACTATAATATTTTGGCTGTCTTCTGTTGATTAGCTGGGAAATTTGGAGGTTAAGTTCGTACCTACTTCAAACTCTGTCTCTGTATTGTTTATTTAGCTTCACCAGGCAGAGAAAGTCAATATTTTGGCCAGCTATATACTGTGCTGTATACTGTATAGCACTGTATACTCTACTCAATATTATGTAATAATTATAAAGGAAAAAGAATATATACGAATATATATACATATATATAAGTGAATCGTACCTGAAACTTACACAATATTGTAAATCAACTATACTTCAATAAAAAATTTTTTAAAAACAAAATAATTTTAAATAAAAAATAAATTGATAAAATGAGGATTTTAAAAAAAGTCATCTAGCTTTCAAAAGAAAACAGCAAATTCTCAAAAGATAAAATAAATTGCTAAAGACCAAATCTCTAATTAGTAACTAGAATGCAGTTTCACAGTCTTTATTTTATTTTGCTTATAATCTCTCTTGCTAATTTCAGTGCTGAGCCTTCACACATACTCTAAATAGGATTTACCTACATAAAATGGGCTTCTGTGGTGGCTCAGTTGGTAAAGAATCTGCCTGCAATGCAGAAGACGTGGGTTTGATCCCTAGGTTAGGAAGATCCCTTGGAGAAGGGAATGGCTACCCACTCCAGTATTCTTGCCTGGAGAATTCCATGGACAGACGAGCCTGGTAAGTTACAGTCCTTGGGGCCGCAGAGAGTTGGACATGACTGAGTGACTATTTTTCTTTTTTCTAAAGTAACTGACCTACATCTGTTTTTACTCAAGATTTTGTTGCCCACTATTTTCTTTACAACAGAAGATAATGGTGGATATAAGAGTGACTTTATAGCTAATTTTATGTCAACCTGACTGGGCTATAGCATGCCCTGATATGTGGTCAAACATTATTCTGGGGGTTTCTGTGGGAGGGCTGTGGATGAGATGAACATTTAGACCAGTAGGCGAAATAGAATACACGGTCCTCCCTCGTGCGGGTGTCCCTAGTGTGGGTGGGCCGTACCCAATCGGCTGAAGGCCTGAATAGACCAAAAAGGCTGACCATACCACGAGTAAGAAAAGAATCCCTGTCTGGAGCCTTTCAGTGGGGACATTGCCTTTTTCCTGCCTGTAGACTTCAACTTAAACATCAGCCTGTCTGGGTCTCCAGCCTGCCAGCCCTCAGACTAGAAAACTACACCATTGGCTCTCCTGGGCCTCCGCATCGTCAACTCACCCTGCAGGTCTGGGGATTCATCAGCCTCCATAAACATGTGAACCGATTCCTTGTAATAAACACATAAATAATCTGTTTCTCTGGGAAATCCTAAAAAGGGAGCTTTCCTAATATCTAGATGTTGTGTTTCTCTGGTGCCTCAAAACATGCTTTCTAGGTAATTCTGCAAGCTTTTGCCCAGCTTCCATAGAAACCATCTGGTACCATCACACCATAGTTGAGATACATTAATGGACAAAGAAGCAGAATAAATGTGAAAGTCCAAATGTCACTCCTAACATGAGTACTATAATATTTTGGCTGTCTTCTGTTGATTAGCTGGGAAATTTAGAGGTTAAGTTTCTGGACTGGTAAAAAAAATGCTATTATTAGATCAAAAGTCCTCTGGGAAAGCAGGTCAGCTTGCGGGGAGCTGGTCAGGGAAAGAGAAAAGAAAAACCTGACTAAAAACTAGCGATAACTAGCATTTATTTGGTGCCTACTATATGTCACGTGCTTTGCAATCATTCATACATCCAACAGATATTACTGAGCACTTTTTAAACAACTTTTTAATGCTTTTAACTTCTTAATTTTGGGCTGCACTGGGTCTTCTTTGTTGCATGGGCTTTCTCTGGTTGCGGCAAGGTGGGAGCTGCCGTTCATTTTGGTGCTCGGCTTCTCATCGTGGTGGCTTCTTCTGTTGCAGAGCACAGGCTCTAGCTGCATGGGCTCAGTAGTCTTGGCTGACAGGTTTACTTGCTCTGCAGCATGTGGAATCGTCCAGCAGGGATTGAACCCGTGTGCCCTGCATTGACAGGTGGACTCTTAACCAATGGACCTCCAGGGAAGTACACTGAGCACTTTCTTACACGCCAGACGTTGCTCCAGGTGCTGGGGATAGGGCTGTGTAAACACAGACTTGTCTTCCTGCTCTTGCAGATCTTAGAGTTTAGAGAAGGGAGACAGACAAGTAACACATGTTATGAAAAAAAAGGAAGCAGGAAGAAGGGAGGGGCAGTACTAGGTGGAAGGAATTATAATTTTCAGTAGTGTCATCAGAGAAGGCACGGCCAAAGCCAAGGTGGGATTTGAGAACAGTGCTGAATGAAGAGGGGAGGAAAGAAATGATGCAGGTCTTTCATAGGAAATAAGTGTCTCTAATAAGACATATGAAGTCAGCATGTGCAAAGGACCTGAGGCAGGGCGGTGTTTGTGTGCTCAAAGAACAAGGAAGCCAGGAGGGCTGGAACTGGGTAAACAAGGGAAGAGCATTGGAAGATAAGGTCATAGACACCATGGACCAGATCCTGCAGAGTCTTGAATATCTGTGAGATAGACAGTAACAGTAATGTAAATAGAATAACTGGAATTCCGAGTGGAATTAACTTTTTCACAATAACTTAGCTAGTAAATGGTGGAGCTCAGCATAGACTGAAGGTGCTTCTGGGTCTAATGCCCTTACGCTTGCCACTTTGTTGTGTTGGCTTCCTCCAGAAAAAGCTTAGCGCCTCTTCAGTTGTTTTGTGTATCCCTAGTAAAGTAACTGCAGTAAATATTTGCCTTTTTTTTTTTACTACTCTACACACCACATATCCTTCCTATTTGGAGCCCCAAAGTGTGAGTCTTGGCTTGCCAGAGTAAAACCAAATGACCAGATAGTACTTTTTCCTAGCCCAAGACAGCTGGACTGAGAGTATGGGCCTTGGGCCAACTTGATGTCCCTGCCCTAGACTTTGAATAGGGAGGGATAACCCAATATGGGACATAGAGCAATGCTGGGGACACGTGTCTGTCAGAGTTGGTGGTGGCAGCAGCACCCTGGCCACAGGTGCCTGCAGGCAGGCCCTTCACTGTGCCACTGACTCCTCCCATTTCATCAGCTGCATTTCATCCCTTTCATGAGCCAAAGGAGATGAAGAAGCATCTTTTTCAGCTCCAATTATGCCCTTCCATTGGGAGAAATTATGCAAGACTTTTTGGACTAGAAAATAAATAAGATTATTGTGTATCCTCTTCAGCATACCCTTCCTGATCGTATCTGCCCTTTATTGTTTCTCAGCTATTTTACAATGCTATACTTTGTAGACAGCTGAAAACAATGCAAATGATTCTTGTCCATACAAATGCAAATTAGTTGTGTCAGATAGAAGCAATTGATTATTGCCTGTGGATAGATTCATATTGCATGTGCTTTTAATGTTAAAATTCATTTCAGCTTTCCTTATGTCCCTATGTAAGTGTATGGTTCTTTGAATTCTCCTTTCAACCAGCTGTAACTTCTTATCAAGTTCCCTTAATAATTGATGAGTTCAATAAAATCTATGTCATGTTGCATTTATTTAATTCATTTCAGAATTCCTTGTCTGTGTATGTTATACATATGTATACATGTGTTACTTTGAATTCTTTCAACCTATAACATTCTGCTGGTTCCCTCAACAATTAATGAGTTAAAATCAGTGATGCATATTCATCTTATATTTGTATCAGGGGCATGATTTTGCAACTTAAAAATACTATTCTCTAACAATAGTGAACAGGAAAATCATATCACTGTCCTATCTTAGCTCAGAACTCTCCCCCACCCCCTGACCTCCACTCATTGCACATAGCCATGTACTTCATAGGACAGGAGACCAAGGTACTGGTTTTAGCTTTGACCTTAACAATTCACTAATTCACATAGCCTCCCCGGACTTACGTTCCCTCATCTTTGAGATAAAGGGAACGGATTCGAGGTTTTTGAAGATCCAGCTCAGCTCTAACTCCTTCTGATTGACTGTGTTACATATCTTTATGCTTTCTTCCCACTGTCCTTTGTGAGTTCCTCGTCCCTTTCCCCGGTTCTGCTATATTTATTTCTCTTTATTTCACTTTCCACCACAGCATGTCTTGTTTTCCTTCTTGCACTTTCTCAAGGCTCAGTTCCCCTGTCTTCACTTCCTGTCTCCCTACTCCCAACACACACACCCCCACAGAATACAGACCTCTTTGTGGGAACCAAAAGACTACAACAAACTTGTAGTTATTACAGGATTACATGGAAGAAACAAGTCATTTCCACTCTGCTTTGCCCTAAGTCCCCCCAAAGAAACTACCCCAAAACAAAACAAACAAGTACTTCACTAAAAAACAAATTGAACAAACAAACCATTTTGATCTTACTGTTCAGTTAAACCCAGAGGTAGATGAATAATAGCACCCATAATTAACTTTTTTCTTCTCCACCATTTCCCTTTCCCAGCTGCGTCAGGAGAAAGCTCATCCCGAGGATCTCTTTGTAGGTGACTCAGGCCCCGTATGGCAAAGACTCCGGAGTTCTCGATTCTTATCCTGCATTTCACACAACAGACCAAGAGTCCTCAAGGTCAACCACCCTCAGGGAATCTGCTCTTACAAAATGCTTTCAGTAGATTTTTCTACCGAGTTCAGTTAAGAATTCAGATGGTATCTTTTATATCTAAAAGAAAAGACACAAGAAGAAAGTCAGATTGGATTCTCCCAAGAGTTGTTTCTAACATTTAATTGTAGGCCAGTGTGATGTGATATCTAAGGTTTCTCATAGCTTATAAAATATCATGGGGTGTTTGGAGGTTGGAGGATTTGCACCAAACAAAGAAGGCAAGAGGAACGTCTAGGCCAAGGATATGCATTTGCAAAGCATGGACTCTTCGAGGTTCCCAGTGCTCTGGGCATGTAAGTAAGCAGTTCATTGTGGCTGCAGCAAGGAGCAGTATGGGGTAAGGGAGAAAGAAAGGGAGATTTGTTGTTATTGTTTAGTTGCTCAATCATGTCCGATTCTTTACTACCCCATGGACTGTAGCCCGCCTGGCTCCTCTGTCCATGGGATTTCCTGCGCAAGAGTACTGGAATGGGTTGTCATTTCCTTCTCCAATCTTCCTGACCCAGGGATTGAACCCACGTCTCCTGCATTGGCAGGCAGATTCTTTACCACTGAGCCTTATGAGAAGGTAAGTCTTCAAAGACAAGTGAGAACTAGCCTGCAAGGGCCAAACTGCCTCTGCACTACCACGGAGCTTACAAAAGGAGACGTCCCTCAGATCAGCTTCTTTATAATCCAACAAAACATGGAGATGTGACTTTGGAAGCTTCCCCTTTCGGGTACTTATTCAAACTAAAAGCATTTCCCCATATACAGTAAGTCATTGGACCCTCATGTTTGCTGAAAAGTACAACTATCAAAAATGATGTGTAGTCGAGAGCTTTGTTTTTCTCCATGCAAAAATATGGGGGTGATGATCTTTCCCTCCCTACGCCTCACCCTCCTTCCAGCATCAAGAAATCATTGAGCAATCATAAGTCGAAGTAATCATGCATAGTTGCAGTAACTCCAAATATTTTATGGAGTGTTCATGACTTGGGAATTTGGGTCAAAGGACATGTCCGTTCTCCAAAGAATTTCAAGTACATGCTCACTTTGATTTTGGCCTCCTGAGGGACATAGGGACAGGTAATGCTTCAGGCACTTTGTTTAACAGCCTGCACTGGGCTTTCTGCTGGGGGCCCGCCTCCCCAGGCCTAGTGAACTTATGATGAGAACAAGGCTGGTAAGAAGGACTGCTGTTTTGAAAAACTCACCCAGTTGCCTGAATCTAAGATCTCCTGCTCCAAGGTGCGACCAGCCTGGAACAAACACAATAGAGCAGGTCTGCCTTCAGCATGAAGTGAAGTGAAGTCGCTCAGTCGTGTCCGACTCTTTGCAACCCCGTGGACAGTAGCCTACCAGGCTCTGCCATCCGTGGGATTTTCCAGGCAAGAATACTGGAGTGGGCTGCCATTTCCTTCTCCAGGGGATCTTCCCAACCCAGGGATCGAACCCAGGTCTCCTGCATTGCAGACAGATGCTTTACCATCTGAGCCACCAGAGAAGCCTGCTCCCACCTTATTTTTGGCCTTTTCCTTTTCCACTAAGACTCACTGAGTGTCTTAGGCAGGCCAGGCTGCCGTAACTAAATAAGACTGGATGGCTTAACTTTCTCACAGTTCTGGAGGGTGGAAAGGCAGGATCAAGGTGCCAGCAGGGTCACTGTCTGGGGACAGTTCTCTCCCCATGGGTTGCAGACAGCTGCCTCCACTGCATCTTCATATGGCCTTTCCTCCTTGCTTGCACAGAGAGAGATTCACTGTCTGTTATTCTCTCTCTCTCCTCTCCCTTTCTCTTTATAAGGGCACTAATCCCGTCATGAAGGCCTCACCCTCATGACTTTATCTAATCTTAACTGCCTCCCAACCACCCCATCTCCAAATACCATCACACTGGAGGTTAAAGCTTTAACATATGAATGGGAGGGACAAACATTTAGACTATGTAAATGCCAAGTTTCTTAGAGCCTGGATGGTGTAACTCCTGTTCTGCCCCTGGCCACTCCCCACTAATTCATGCCCTTTTCACATGCAAAATGTTTTCATTCTATCCAAAAAGTCCTTACTCATTCCAGTATTAACTCTAAAAGTCAAAGGCTCGTTTAAACATCATCTAAATCAGATACAGGTGAAGCTTGAGAGATGATTTGTCCTGAGGCAAATTCCTCTTCAGCTATGAACCTACAAAAACAGAAAAATCATGTGCTACCAAGATACAATAGTAGGACAAACAGAAGACAGAAATTCCATTCTGGGAGGGTGTGCTTAGTTGCTCAGTCGTATCCAATTCTTGCAACCCCACAGACTATAGCCTGCTATGCCCCTCTGTCTATGGGATACTCCAGGAGAGAATACTGGTTTGTCATTTCCTTCTCCAGGGGATCTTCCCAACCCAGGGATCAAACCCAGGTCTCCTGCATTGCAGGCAGACTCTTTACCGACTGAGCTATGAGGGAAGCCCTCTGGGAGGGAGAGACAGGAAAAAAGGAAAAGGCAGCAGGTCCGAAGCAAGTCCAAAACCCAGCAAGGCAGACTCCATCAGGTATTAAAGCTTGAGAAACATCCTCTGTGGTTTGATGCTCTGCCTTCGAGACCTGCCGGGGTTCCAGCTCCAGTGCCTTGAGGGACAGGAGTTACACCATCAAGGCTCTAGAAAACTTGGCCCCTAAGCTTCCTCCAGGGAACTCCACTCCTGAGACACTGTGTGAGACCTTCCTGACCCACAGAAACAGGAGAGGAGGCCCATCGTTGGTAACTGAGGAAAAAACAGCCTTGCCCCCAGGAGTGGGAACACAGTCCTCAAGAACTCAGAATCCCGCTGGGTATCACTCTTCCCTTTCCTTTGGGAACAGCACAAGCTCACAGCCCTGTAGGCCCGTGGTCCTGTCCTGCGGGATCCGAGAAGCCCAGCAGCCTTCCTTCATCTTGCCCCATCCCTGTCCCCTTCCGTTCAGCTGGGCACTGTCCCTGCTCCTGTAATCCCACAGACTTTCCTCCACTGAGTGGCAGGGCAACCACCCCCTTGGCGTTCTCTTCAGGACAAGCTTTCCCCCTTTTCAAGATGGGCAGGATGAGGATTTCCCAAGTCTTCCAGTTCAGGTCCCTTTTTACTCAACAATTTCTTCCTCAGGTCCTCTCTCTCCTCTCTCTTCCTCAGTCAGAAGGAATCGAGACACTCCTTCAACACTTTGCTTAGACATCTCCTCAGCTAAACATCCAGTTTCATCAGTCACAAATTCTACCTTCCGCAAAACACCAGAACACTGCTCAGTCAAGTTCTTTGTCACTTTATAACCAAGATCACCTTCCCTCCAGTTTCTAATAACATGTTCCTCATTTCCATCCGAGATGTCACCAGAATTGCCCTTCAGTTCAGTTCAGTTCAGTCGCTCAGTCGTGTCCGACTCTCTGCGACCCCATGAATTGCAGCATGCCAGGCCTCCCTGTTCATCACCATCTCTCGGAGTTCACTCAGACT